>CM074498.1:24187684-24441489 GCA_037389245.1 Oryzias sinensis | reverse complement strand
CATTACATCTGAGCCGGGGGTGTTGGTGTCCCTGGGGGGTGGGTTCTGGTCCTTGCTCCTGAGCGCTGGGCCCCGCCAAATTTCCAACTGTGGCCGAGCCTGGTCGGGCCATATTTACAACACCCCCTTGTGGGCCCTCTTTTTTCCCCGGGGTTCCCCCCTCCTGGGCGGGGGCGGCGGGCCCCTGCCTTGCTCCTCCCTGGACCAACCGTGGGCCGGGCGGATGGCTGCCTGGAGTGCAGGGCGGGACTCCCTTGGGGGGTCCTGGCTCGTACCTGGGGTTGGGGCGGGGGGATGCCCAGAACTCCTGGGTGGTGGTGGGGTGCTCGTCTGGGGCTGTGGGCGTCCTTCCCCGGTGGGGCCCTGCGTTGGGTTCTCCCGGCGCGGCGGGGGGGCTGCTCTCCTGGTTGGGCTGGGGCGGCGCTCTCTCTCCCTCCGTGCTTCCCTGCTCTCTGGCTCTGGGGGCCTTGCGGCGGTCCTGCTGGCCCTGGCCTGGGTGGCGGGCTTGGTCGCCCGGGCGGCGGTTGTTCCCTGACGGTTTCCGTGTGGCGTTGGGGGGATCCCGGCTGCCGCTGCTGCTGCGGTGGGGGTCTTGGGGTGGGGATGGCTGGGCGCTCTCCCTCCTTCTTTACACATTCCACCATCCATTTTAGAAGAACATGAGCACTCACCTGAGCACGGGTGTTGGCTCACCTTTTCACTGGCGGTTTGCGTGACTGAATGACTGAAATGTTTCACACTAGTTGGTTTTAAGGCATAAGTATGCGTGTGAGCACTATCTGTTTTGTGTACATGTCGACAGATGGACATTTTTGCAGCTAGCAGGTGTGTTTGACACTTGGGTGTGTGTGTGGACAGGCTCCGCCCTTTTTTGTACTGCATTTCAGCCTTACCATGGTGATTAACAACCAGTAAACTTGTTGCTTTTTGCTGCTTCATGGTCTTATCCCCCTTCCCCTCCTACTATCACCCTCCTTCCCCCCATCTCTCTATCGTCCCTCTCTCTTCTTCCCCTCTTTCCTTTTCCGTCCGGTCCAACACCAAAGATCTTCAAACATGTTTGAAATTAATAAAGTTTGGCCTCAATTACAAAAGGGGTTTATTCAGACATACCCTTGGTTTGTCTGAAGATTAATAACCCCTCTTGTTAAAGTAAAATATGTCCAACACAAGAGGCCCTCAGCTCCCATCTGTCTGCCCAGCTGTTGGACAGGACAAGTTAGAAAAAAAAAAAAAAAAAGAAGGAGTCAAAGTACGGAGAATCCGAATTCCATTTGCAATAGTAAAGTTTGATGTTCAGTCGTATTCTTTTATTTTTTCGTTAGTTTCCGGTGAATTCATTTGTGTAACTACAGAACATTCAGGTCAGAGGCTCTTGATAGCTTTAGATCAGCTCCTTTGGCTCACCGTCTTCCTGCTTGTCCTGTGGGTCACAGGGGTGCTGGGGTAACACACAAAAAACATCAGGGTCATTCCTGAAAAATGCTGTTGGGAAACCTGCCATGTTTTGAATTTGACTCTGGCTTTACAGTTGAGATGAAAAAGATTTAGTTGGATATCAAGAGGACGGGAAAAACCAAGTGCAGGAGTCTCTCAGAAGGTCGCCGGACTGATCTATGACGGATTACTGGATCTGCAGACTCCATATCTGTGTTCTGAAGGACAAATTTACAAACCTTGAGCAAGGTGGCATGGAAATGTAGTGGTTAGCACTTCCACTTTAACAGTGAGAAGGCCTCTGGTTCAAATTGTCACTTTCTTTGCATGTTCTCCCTGTGAATTTATTGGTTTTGAGGCGTATAAATGACGTATACTTGTATAGCGCTTTCTACCTTCCTCGAAAGTGCTTTACAGTCACAGAACCATTCATCCATTCACACACTGATGGCGGCTCCACTGACACCAACCGTCCACCAGACGCAAGGTGGGGTTCAGTGTATTGCCCAAGGACACTTCGAATCATGGGCGTGGAAGGCGGGAATTAAACCTGCAGTCTTACGATTGGGGTTCGACCGAAATTGCTGCACCACGGCCGCTTCCTCCAACAGTAAGAAATCATGTTTCATGGAGTTTAGCGTCATACAGCTCTCCCAAAGTTTGGTACATCAGAGGAGCGAGGATTTAGGCAGCGCCAACAACAACTGCTGTTTGGAGCGGAAATGATGTCATCATAACCTCCATCACCCAATGTCAATCGTGTCCTGGTAGCCAATTGGCTAAAAGCCCCACCCCCACACAAAATTAGGTTCAACTCTGAAAATGAAAACTGTGAATAGAGACTGTAGACTGAGGACTGAAGGGAAACTGGGAGAGAAACAGAAAAACAAAAAATGAATGTACAAAACTGCAGCTGTATATCTTTCATTCGGTAACAGCATTAAGTGTATGGTTTTTGTTTAATTTGAGTTTCAAATTTTATTCTTTGTTTTTTTCAAATGTTTTATATGATTTTATAATTTAAAAATCCTTTTTTTCCATAATTCATCCTATCATTTTTCAATGATCTTATCATTTCATCAAAGAGAACTTTTTTGTGAAGCTTTATTTACGAATAGGTTTCAAAAACAAAGCCGTTCTGAGCCTTTTGACAACTCTAAATCAGATACAGATATAGGCCTTTTGGTTATCCCAAAGTTAGGGGGCTGCGCTGGGGCTCACAAGTATGCCCACACAAGCCTGCCCCCTCTCATCTTGCGAAACTCTAGAATGGTAGTGAGTCTAATCCGTCTCTCAGGCTTCCACCATCCCAGAGAGATGACTTTTCAAGTTCCAAGAGCCAACTTCAGTCATCGTGATTACAGCCACTGAGGCACCTTTCCTTCGACTGCCTCCCAACCCACTTTGCACTGACCCCTTTTGAGCTCTCTGGCAGGTGGTGGGCCCACGGGAGAGTGATCCCATATCACGAAGGGAGTGATCCCACATCAGCTCTTTGGCTAGAACCATAGAGATGGGCCCTGCCCAGAGCTGCTCGCCTCCAGAGCAGGGCCCTGGTGACGCCAATCTGGGTGATGTAACAGAATCTTGATGGCACCTATGCATACATACATACATATATTGACAGTACAGACCAAACAGTACAGACCACCATCCCGGCACCTGAACCCAATCGAGGTGGTTTGGGCTGAGCTGGACCGCAGAGTGAAGGCAAAAAGGCCAACAATTGAAACATGAAACAATTGCCAACAATTGAAACTCCTTCAAGACTGTTGGAAGACTGTTTCAGGTGACGACCTCTTGAAGCTCATCAAGAGAATGCCAAGAGTGTGCAAAGCAGTTGTTAGGGTTATGTAATTATCATTTGCTTACACGCTATTAACATGATATGTTCGTCTCAGTTCTTTCAGTACAAAAACAATGACCTGAAAAGTTCTGATTATACAAGAATATGTTCGTGTACTGCTTGATTTAATGACCTACTTTTAATGTTATCAACCCTGGCCACCAATAAAACCAGACTGGATACACTGAGAAGGCAGAACTCCTCTGTGACAGTTCACACTGTCACAGACCGATTCTCCTTCTGCAGAAGTCTAGCAAAAGTTCTCATCTCCTGTGTGGTTCTTCTCTTTATTAAGGAAAAAGTCAGAACCCTGACACAGTAATGAAAGCAAACTGTGGCTACTTTGAAGAACCTAGAATATGACGTATTTTCAGTTGTTTCACACTTATTGTCATGACTAGAACGCGGAGGGAGGACCCAGATGCTGAAAACCCAGAAAGGCAGAGGCAGGTAAGTGAAGAGGTAAGTAAGAGGTTTTATTTTCTTAATGTTTCTTGCGGTTGTTGATGGTGTAGTGGGTAATCGTGGATGTGGCTCTTGATTGTAGATCCAGAACTTCCAGAGCGGGAGCGAGACAAAGTTCGTGGGCAGGATTCTTGAACCCTGGCGTGGCATGGTGATCTTGATGAGCGTGGACGCTCAGTGGACACGTGGCGTGGCTGTGGTCTAGGTGAGAACAGAGGCTGTGGCTCACAGTGGCAGGAAACGTCAGCGGTGGAAGGCTGAGGCTGCTGCTGCTGCTGCTGCTCGAGATGGTGAATCTCGTGGCGTGAGAATGTAACCTGAGTGCAGAAGACAAGACAAGGTTAGATTAGTACAGAGACAAGGGGGCCAGACGTAGAGCTTCAGGAGACTAGGCACCATCAGGGTTAACGGACTGGCGAAGACTGATGAAGCTGGGTCTCCTTAAGTAGCAAGTGGTTTGATGAGATGAGTAGTCACAGCTGAGGGAGATGAGCAGCAGAGCTGGAGGGGGAAGAGTCTGACAGGCCACCATGACATTTTTGTAAAGTATATAATTCAACATGTGTGAATTCATAGTTTTGCTGCCTTTGGTGTGAATCTACAATTTTCACGGTCATGAAAATAAAGAAAACTCTTTGAATGAGGTGTGTCCAAACTTTTGGTCCGTACAGTATATAGATATTAATTCATCTCTGCTTGTGATTAATATATTTAATTGAGTTTCTCTTTCACACAGCCCTCTGCATTTATCCGGACTTGGGACCGGCACAAGGGAGCTGGATTGTGCCCCCCTGTGGTTGCATTACATTCATTTATTGATTCATTCATTCATTTACTGATTCATTCATTCATTTATACATTCATTGGTTGACTGACTGACTGACTGATTGATTGATTGATTGATTGATTGATTGATTGATTGATTGATTGATTGATTGATTGACCCACCGACCGACCGGTTGATCGATTGATTGAGTGAAATTGATTTACAAATATAAATATAAGCAAACAGTTTTAATTTTTACACTTTTAACTGTAAACAACAATAATAATAAGCGATGGAGACATTTTTTTAGGGGCAAACCTGAGCTCCAGGAAAAACCAAACTAATTTAACATAAATTACAAAATGTTTACACTTTTAACAATAAAGAAGCAATATCAATAAAGAGATGGACAGCATATTTTTAAGGGCAAACTTGAACTTAGGAGAAAAGAGCAAACTAATTTAACATATATAACAACCCTAAAATTTTTTAATTTTATTTTAACAATAAACAATATATTAATAAGGGATGGAGACTTTTTAAGGGCAAACCTGAGCACCAGGAGAAGCAAACTAATTAACAAATTATTTTAAAAATACATATTTTTAATGTTGGCAATAAACAACAATATTAATGAGCAATGGGAATTTTTTGGGGGCAAACCTGAGCTCAGGAAAACCCAAACTAATTTAACATCAATAAGGCAGATGTTCTGAAACTTCAGAAGATGCCTAAAAAGACTTGTGGCTACTAGACTTTTCAGAGCAGTGTTTATCTCACACTGGAAGGTTTTTTTCTTCGTCCCAGCTGCCTGTCTCCTAGCGCCTTCATCTTGACAGCACCATACCAGGTGCTTCATGGTGATGAAATTAGAAATGTTGAGGAGAGCTTGACTCGGCGTGATTCTACGTGAGGATTGACTTCCAGCATGTGAGAAGGTCAATAAGCTTTAATGATGCGTCATCATCGTACATGTCAAACTGCTTTCGATGAATCTCAGTCATCTGGTCAAGATTTATCACATGATTCCCATTGACATTTGACATTGTTCTTTGGGTATATTCCTCTGCTGTGAGCAACCTCGGCGATTTACCACTGTCCCAAAGTAAAATAGTCTTGAGTGTATAGTCCTGTAGAAAAAAGTTCTTCTTAGCGCCACAATGGCAAATCCATCTGCACCATTGCTCTGATGGTTTCATAATCATAATCATCGACAAAATTTCCCCATGTAAGCAGTCATAAAATTATCCAAAGTGCCCACATGTCAATACTTTCATCTAAAGAGACCCAGGATAACTAGGTGCTCTGAATGGAGTTGCTTGGATTTTGGTTCGGTGGAAGTTCCTTTGACTCTACCGCTAGACCAAGGATCTATGAGTTTGAATTTCAGGATTTTTTTGTCTGCCAAACCTGTGTTGTCGAATTTTATGTCTGATGAACCCACCGATACTTTTAGCTTTCAGAGCCTGAAACATCTGCTGAGCAATAGCTCTGACATAAGTCAGAGATTAATGGCTTTGCATTCATTTTTGATCAAAGAAATCTACCAAGCTATCTTCCAGGATCTAAGTACACAAGCAATCACATTTTGAAATGAAACACTCATACATCTTCATCAAGTGGTTCTCATAGGGATCCAGAACAGATTAGTTTGCATGGATTCAAACTCTTCCTTGTACCGGACATTTGTTATTATTTTAATTGCATATATTTCCGGACTTCCCAATTTAGTACACTTAGCCACTTTTCCAAAACTTCCTTGTCCAAGGAATTCCTGAACTATATAGATCCCCTGATTTCCCACCAAATTAAGGCCTTCCATCAGCTCAAAAGGCTTCCATTTTTCTATTTTCCTTTTCTTGACATTTTTGCCATGTCTTTGTCTGTCTGCAGATCTTCCAGTTTTTCCAAATTTTCCTGGAACAGGGGTTTCTCACAGGAGTCAGAGCTGTTAAGGCTGGAGTCACTTGATTGTTCATCTGCACTTCCAGCAGAAGGAACTTCCCTCACGTCTACAATTTCACCCTCTGACATTGATGATTTCAGGCTTTGATTAGAGGATCCACTATAGCTTGAAGTAAAAGATGCTGAGGGATTTATGTGGAGCATGTGACAATGTGGTCTTCCATGACGCCTTCATCCAACAGCATCGCTGCCTTTCTGCAAGGTGCTTCATGGTGATGAAGTCGTGTTCGAGGCTTGACTCGGCGATGATTCGTTGAGGATTGAATAAACTGAGAAGGTCAATAAACTTGTGGTAAGTCATCATCATATTTTCGTACATGTTCCGATGTTTATCAGTCATAGCATCAAAATCTATCACATGATTCTTTTTCTCAATTCTTTCCCAGTTGATTTGGTGTATTCTTCTGGTATTGCATAGTCTCAGTCACCGTTGTCCCTTATTGAAAAAAAGGTATCTTTGGTTACCTATTGAGCGTCGGCTTCAGGTAAAGCAAATATCTGCCATTACTCGGTGTTTAAATTCGGTTCTTGATGGAAAGGATAATTACGAAGTAAACACAGGCCAATACCATGCCAAGCGCCCACATGTCAACGCTTTCATCTAAGGGAGACCCAGGATAACTGGGTGCTCTGAATCGAGTTACTTGGATTTAGGTTCCGATTGAAGGTTTTCTTTGACTCTACAGCTAGACCAAAGTCCTGAGTTTGAATTTCAAGTTTTATCCGCAAACATGATGTTGTCGAATTTTTATGTCACAGTGAATCACGTGCTTTGGCGCTTTCCAGAGCCTGAAACATCTGCTGAGCAGCCAAGCTCTGACATAAGTCAGAGGAGGTCATTATTTGCATTCATTTTGATCAAAAAGAAATATTCCTAAGCTTTCTTCTTCCCAGGATCTCGTACCACCAAGCAAATCACATTTGAAATGAAAACACTCATACATCTTCATCAGAAGTGGTTTTTCATCGGTGCAGAACTTGGATTGATTTCATGGATTCAAACTCTTCCTTGCCTTCTTGGACATTTGTTATTATTTTAATTGCATACATTTCCGGACTTCCCAATTTAGTACACTTAGCCACTTTTCCAGGCCTCACTTCTCCCAAGATTCCTGAACTTTATAGATCCTCTTTCCCACCAAATAAAGTCCTAGCATCAGCTCAAGAGACTTCCGTTTTTCTGTTCCTTTCTTGATATTTTGCCTTGTCTTTGTCGCTCTTTTAGATCTTCAGGTTTTTCCAAATTTTTCCACTGGAACAGGGGTTTCTCTGAGGAGTCAGAGCTGTTAAGGCTGGAGTCACTTGATTGGCCATCTGCACTTCCAGCAGAAGGAACTTCCCTCAAGTCTCTAATTTCACCCTCTGACATTGATGATTTCAGGCCTTGGTTGAGGAATCCTCAAGCTTGAAATGGCCCCAGAGGTTTTGCCTGGGCATGTTGGTCCGGTCTTTCCATAAGCCTTCACATCCAGCATCGCTGTATGCACCTCACCAAGGTGCTTCATAGTGATGAAATGCGTGTTCGAGAACTGACTCGGCGTGATTCTCACGTTGAGTTGACTTCAACATCGCGGCAAGAGAAAGGTCAATGAAAAGCTTTGTAGTCGTCCATCATCGTCATTTCTTACATGTTCCGATGTTTATCGATCATAGCATCAAAAAATTTATCACAGGATTCATATCTCCTCTATTCAGTTATTTTCGGTGTATTCTTCTGGTGTGCATAGTCTCCAGTCACCGTTGTCCCTAGTGAAAAAGGCATCTTTGTAGTTTGCCCTGTGGAGAACGTCAGCTTCTGGTAAACCAAATATGTGCCATAGCTCGTATTGTTTGTATTCGGTACTTGATAGAAAGAGATAATATCCACAGTAAACACAGGCCAACACCATGCCAAGTGCCCACATGTCAACACTTTCATCTAAAGGGGCCAGGATAACTTCAGGAGCTCTGGTGCATCTTGGTTCGGTTAAAAAGTTCATTTGTCTCTACCAGACCAAAGTCTATGAGTTTTACATTCATGTCATCTAGATCCTTAAACATAATGTTGTCTAATTTTATGTCGCAGTGTGCCACACCGATACTTTTGGTGCTGAGAGCCTTGAGCAACTGCTGAGCAATGAAGTCTGATATAACACAAAAGGGACCAGCTGCTGCTCGTTTCATCAGGAATCATGAAATTGACCTCCAAGAGCTACGTGCACTATGCAAGTCATTTTCTATAAATTGAAACATTCGTACATCTTAATCAAGTGGTTCTCATCAGGATCAGGTCTTGGATCCAGTTTCATCGTTCAAACTCTTTCTGTCCTTCTGTGGATATTTTCATGATTTTTAACAGCGTAATATTCCAGACTCCCTGAATTACTACATTTAGCCACTTTCCAAAACCTCCTTCTCCCAGGAATTCATAATATATAGACCCTTACTTCCAACCAACTCCTGCCTACCCTCAACTCCACGGCTTCAGTTAGATCCTATTTCCTTTTTCTTGAGCATTTTTTCTTTGTCTGTTCTTCTTCCAGATCGTCCTGTCAGTTTAAAGATTTAATCTTAGAACACAAATAATCAAAAGTTTTCACTTTCTATCCGCAACTTAAAGATGTTTCTCATAGGAAACTCAAGGTATATTAAAGATTCACTACTTGATTGCCGTATGTAAAATGACATCTAACATGTGGTCTAGCTTTGTCAGTGATGTGTGTATCATAGCATGTGTCTAGCTTTATCAGTGTTGATGTAAAATGACATCATAACATGTGATCAAGCTTTATCCAGTTATGTAAATTACATCATAACATGTATTTATCCATAAAAAGTGATGCAGATTGTTGTCATTACAGATCATGGATAGTGTGAAATGAAATCCAAATATGGAGGGGTGATGTTCTTAGCGTCATTTTAGGACAAGTTTAAGTCACTCATGGAACCACCGCGCGGTGCGTGCTGGGTTATTGATGCTTGTGGCGCGTATGCGTCAGTCATGCCTGTCTAAAAGGCTAAATGAATGATGAATGAAATGGACCTCGCTTCGGCGTGCGTATTTCTCAGAATTCAAAGCGGTTTCCAACATTTAAGCCTGATCAAGTCTGACATGTACTTGCATGAGAGGCGCACAACCAGAGCTATGAGGGCCGTATAAAGACATTATTATTCTGAACCATTCACATTCATACATTCTTGCTCTCACATTCCTTGACTGACTGACTGACTGACTGACTGACTGACTGACTGACTGACTGACTGACTGACTGACTGACTGATTGACCGACCGACCGACCGACCGGCCGATCGATTGATTGATTGATTAATTGATTTACAAATATAAATATAAGCAAACAGTTTTAATTTTTACACTTTTAACTGTAAACAACAATAATAATAAGCGATGGAGACATTTTTTTAAGGGCAAACCTGAGCTCCAGGAGAAAACCCAAACTAATTTAACATAAATTACAAAATGTTTACACTATTAACAATAAAGAGCAATATCAATAAGAGGTGGACATATTTTTAAGGGCAAACCTGAGCTCCAGGAGAAAACCCAAACTAATTTAACATATATAACAACTAAAAAAAATTTTAATTTTACATTTTTAACAATAAACAATATATTAATAAGGGATGGAGACTTTTTTTAAGGGCAAACCTGAGCACCAGGAGAAAACCCAAACTAATTAAACATAAATTATTTAAAAAAATACATATTTTTTAATGTTGTAGCAATAAACAACAATATTAATAGGCAATGGGAATATTTTTAAGGGCAAACCTGAGCTCCAGGAGAAAACCCAAACTAGTTTAACATCAATAAGGTAGATGTTCACAAAAGAACTTCAGAAGATGCCTAAAAGACAAGAACCGTGTTTATCACTGGAGAGGTTTTTTTTTTTTCGTCCCAGCTGCCTGTCTCCTATGACGCCTTCATCTTGACAGCACTTTTTTCCTGCAAGGTGCTTCATGGTGATGAAGTCGTGTTCGAGGGCTTGACTCGGCGTGATTCTGCGTTGAGGATTGACTACCAGCATGCGCTTGAGAAGGTCAATGAAAGCTTTGTGGTCGTCATCATCGTACATGTCAAACTGCTTTCGATGAATCTCAGTCATCTGGTCAAGATTTATCACATGATTCCCATTGACATTTGACATTGTTCTTTGGGTATATTCCTCTGCTGTGAGCAGCCTCCAGCCGTTTACACCGCTGTCCCAAGTAAAATAGTCTTGAGTGTATAGTCCTGTAGAAAGAAGTTCTTCTTCTGGTAACCCGAATATCTGAACCATTGCTCTGATGGTTTCATAATCATAATCATCCGGAAAAGCAAAATTTCCCCTGTAAACAGTCGCCAAATTAACTCCAAGTGCCCACATATCAATACTTTCATCTAAAGGGAGACCCAGGATAACTTCAGGTGCTCTGAATGGAGTTGCTTGGATTTTGGTTCCGATTGAAAGTTCCTTTGACTCTACCGCTAGACCAAAGTCTATGAGTTTGAATTTCAAGGATTTTTTGTCTGCAAACATAATGTTGTCCAATTTTATGTCACAGTGAACCACACTGATACTTTTGAGCGCTTTCAGAGCCTGAAACATCTGCTGAGCAATAGCTCTGACATAAGTCAGAGGTGTGGCTTTGCATTCATTTTTGATCAAGAATTCTTCTAAGCTTTCTTCCAGGATCTCGTACACCAAGCAAATCACATTTTGAAATGAGAAACACTCATACATCTTCATCAAGTGGTTTTCATCGGGGTGCAGAACTTGGATTAGTTTCATGGATTCAAACTCTTCCTTGCCTTCTTGGACATTTGTTATTATTTTAATTGCATATATTTCCGGACTTCCCAATTTAGTACACTTAGCCACTTTTCCAAAACTTCCTTGTCCAAGGAATTCCTGAACTTTATAGATCCCCTGATTTCCCACCAAATTAAGGCCTTCCATCAGCTCAAAGGCTTCCGTTTTTCTGTTTCCTTTTCTTGACATTTTTGCCATGTCTTTGTCTGTCTGCAGATCTTCCAGTTTTTCCAAATTTTCCTGGAACAGGGGTTTCTCACAGGAGTCAGAGTTGTTAAGGCTGGAGTCACTTGATTGTTCATCTGCACTTCCAGCAGAAGAAACTTCCCTCACGTCTACAATTTCACCCTCTGACATTGATGATTTCAGGCTTTGATTAGAGGATCCACTATAGCTTGAAGTAAAAGATGCTGAGGGATTTATGTGGGCATGTGACGGCGCGGTCTTTCCCATGACGCCTTCACATCCAACAGCATACGCTGCCTTACTTTTTTCTGCAAGGTGCTTCATGGTGATGAAATCGTGTTCGAGGGCTTGACTCGGCGTGATTCTGCGTTGAGGATTGACTTCCAGAATGCGCTTGAGAAGGTCAATGAAAGCTTTGTGGTCGTCATCATCGTGCATTTCGTACATGTTCCGATGTTTATCAGTCATAGCATCAAAATCTATCACATGATTCTTTTTTCTCAATTCTTTCCCAGTTGATTTGGTGTATTCTTCTGGTGTGCATAGTCTCCAGTCACCGTTGTCCCTTGTGAAAAAGGTATCTTTGTAGTTTGCCCTATTGAGAACGTCAGCTTCAGGTAAACCAAATATCTGCACCATAGCTCGTATTGTTTCGTATTCGGTTCTTGATGGAAAGGGATAATTACCGAAGTAAACACAGGCCAATACCATGCCAAGTGCCCACATGTCAACGCTTTCATCTAAAGGGAGACCCAGGATAACTTCAGGTGCTCTGAATCGAGTTACTTGGATTTCGGTTCCGATTGAAAGTTCCTTTGACTCTACCGCTAGACCAAAGTCTATGAGTTTGAATTTCAAGGATTTTTTATCCGCAAACATGATGTTGTCCAATTTTATATCACAGTGAACCACACCGATACTTTTGAGCGCTTTCAGAGCCTGAAACATCTGCTGAGCAATAGCTCTGACATAAGTCAGAGGTGTGGCTTTGCATTCATTTTTGATCAAGAAATCTTCTAAGCTTTCTTCCAGGATCTCGTACACCAAGCAAATCACATTTTGAAATGAGAAACACTCATACATCTTCATCAAGTGGTTCTCATCGGGATCCAGAACTTGGATTAGTTTCATGGATTCAAACTCTTCCTTGCCTTCTTGGACATTTGTTATTATTTTAATTGCATATATTTCCGGACTTCCCAATTTAGTACACTTAGCCACTTTTCCAAAACCGAGTGGGTTCTCCTATTGTGACATCACAAAATGAGGAACAGCCCCTTCCTGGAAGAGTCTGTGCTGCCAAGTCTGCCCCCAGGCGAACACACCCACTTTTTCTGTAGAGCTAGCAGAGGAAGCTAGTTTATCTTTTGTGCACACTATGCACATCAATCTTTTCAAAAGATGTTTTTGTGGGCAAAACGCAGACACACTGCCAAGGTCGGCTCTAGGATGATGTCATGAAATGGGCAACAGCCACAAGGGGAGAAAGGCGGAGCCTTGGAGATAGAGTCGTCTTTCTTTCGGGTTGGAAAAGAAGAAAATAACTAATATTTAATTAAAAATAGTTCTTTAATGTACCAAAGGTAGTATATTATACTATATATGGGTATAGTTTATTCTGCAAGATTAAGAAAAGCATAATATAGTCGCAGCCGCACAATGCTTTTGGTAAAAAAGTGATTTGAAGCTAAACAATAGGATCAATTAAGTACTGAAAATTGATTGAATTTCTTTGTGACAATCGTATGAGCCGAATAATGCCCTTCAAAGTGTCTATTATGTAAGGGTTAAGGGCCGGTTCAGGTTTCTGCATTGTCCGTTAATGTCCGTTATACTTTGATCCGGGTAAATACTCAATTCTGATTGCCTGCTGGGTATGGATTAAGTAAGGGATAATGGCAGACGAAGTGTGCATTATGAGAAATTAACGGACGCCGTGAAAGCCTGAACTGTCCAATGTAACATCGTGGACACCTTGTCTAGCACTATCCCCTACTTATGTCACACACGGCCGAACAATAATATAACTGCAGGATTTTCCCATGTTCTTAGCAGAAAAGCTTTGGATTCTCCTGAATTCACCACTTTCAGAAGTTCATGACTTCACAGGAGGACCTGCTCTCAGAGGTTTCATCCATCCATGACATCTGCACTATAAACAGAATTATTCAATAGATCAAGACATACTCAGAGATTTTTCTTTAGGATTTTGGGTTTTGAAGGAAAAAGTCTAGAAAAAGAAGCAGAATAACACTTCAACCTTTTATATTTATTCAAAAAGAAATTACACTTTTGTTTGATCCACTGATTAAAATCACTTGTTCTGTACAAAAAGAAGACTGATCACCTTATTAAAACAGTTATACATCTGCACCGTTCAATAGGAAAAAAAATACCAAAAATGGCTTTGACATCCTTTTACAAACTGTATCTGAAAAGTTCCTGGTGTTGGGTTGAGGACTATTCAGGATGAACATAGGTTTCTGAAAGACCCACTCCGATAAAAGTGGTGATTTAAACAAGTTCTTTTTGGATTTTTTTCGGATGAGGGAGGACATAGATAAAGAAAATTTACATTCAAATGGCATTTCTGAGTATATCTTTGCTCAAATCAGTGTGAATCAGGAGCAGACAAAAAAATGCAGTTTGATCGTATTTGTAATATAGAAAGTACGTTGGGCGGGGCCACAAGAACCCTGCTGTGCTCCATTCTGACACATCCACCGAGGGGCTGTAAGGTAAATGGTAAATGGCGTATACTTATATAGCGCTTTTCTACCTACAAGGACAAAGCGCTTTACAGTCACAGACCCATTCACATACTGGTGGCGGCTCCGCTGCCAAACACAGGGGCCCGCCTACCACCAGAGGCAAGGTGGGGTTCAGTGTCTTGCCCAAGGACGCTAATGGGAGAGAGTGTAAACAGAGAGCTCTCCACAACAGGGAGGGAAAGGTCCCGCCGACAATTTGGAGATGAATTTCTAATGATCTTCTGATGCTCTGCAGAAACTATGTCCTAGAAAAAAAACACAGGTTTTTAGATTTTAGCTAAAAAAGGCATCATCATAATTAAAAGACCACTGGGGACTTTGAAAAGATAAGAAAAGATGATCAGAGTGAGACTTTGAGAGTGTTGTATTTTTTTCACATCTAGGCACAGAAACTAGTGGCCGTTTTCAGACATTTCCTGAAAATCCTCAGGAAAAAGTCTGGAATTTAATAAAAACCTTAAATTGTGTTTTTCAGTCTTGACCTCCCACAACGTTAAGCCTCGGTTACAAACATGAGTGCGATGGAAACCCTGAAATGGCAACACAGTGGAAAAGGAGTAACTAATGATTATCGAAGAGCAGAATTTGCCAAATTGTGTTGAATCTGCTTGTTTGTGTGAGAACATCACAGGGAAGGAGACCAGCGATATACTCGAACCATACAGAAGACTTAAATCATGCCCTTCTTTTTCTGTAGGACAAAATCCATCCAAAATAGGATTTTGCTCTATAGGATCAAAGTGCAATAAGAAAGATTCCCTTCATGCTAGTGTCTAGTAGTAGAATCTGTACATTTTAAGGTCCTCATACTCGTCTGGGTACAAAGGTTTCTGGGTTTGTGCATTGTGGATTCACCTCTCAGTAAGGCAGAGGTCTGCAGAAAACGCAGAGAAGAAATAAAAAAACTGGAACTAAACAGCTGATAAAACAGTAAATGAAATGGCTCAGGAGAAGAAGTCGGGTTCTTCTCATCTGTTCTGGGAGGACCTGAAGGGAAAACATGTCCCGCCATGTCTGTGTCATCCCGACCAAGCTGGGACTGGTTCAGTCTCTGTGTATAGCCCTAAAACACTCAGACGTCCAGAGCAGATGTGCCGACGAGAGTCAGAAACTGAATTCAGGAAAGTTGCCGAGCTCAGGAGGAAGAACACGGTTTGATACGCTACTCCTCTTTGTGCAGGATCTTATGCAGACCTGAAGACATGTAGTAGGGTCTGGAGGAAGAACCGTCATTCCTCTCCAAGTCTTCACCTGAGGCCACCAGGAAAGAAGGAACAGACAGAAAAAGAAAAAAAAGAGAAAGACAGAACAGCACAGAAGAGGCAGAGAGAAGTGAGGATTTCTAAAAAATACTGCAGACGTGGTGATACAGGTTCTACTGTAACAGTGTGTAAACAGTGACTGATATCTGTAGTTTGGTTTGAAGGTGGAGTGTCGTACTCACAAAAGCACAGGAACAGTGTGTCCACACAGATGGCATAGACATTAAAAAAGGCATTTGCAATCACATAGGAGCCAAATGTCACCGTCTGCAGGAATCAGAGCAAATCAGTCAGCATCCAAATGAAGAGACTTATTGAACAGAGTTTTATCTTCTTACCAAAAGAGGGACCCAAATGTGATGCAGAACTGGCACCTCTTCTTGTAAAAACGGGATTCTTCTTGAGAAGAAGAAAAAAGCAAGAACACCTGAAAAGACAACAAGAATAGCAGAAATATTTGAATTTTTTAAAATTAATTATAAGGAAATTGATAGACATAAATTTATTTTATGGCAGAAAGCTTAGAAATAAAATTTAAAGACGATAAATAAGAAGAACATGCATGAAAAATAGATATAGCTGTCTTCTCCAACGTGGCCACTAGATGTCAGTGCAGCTACACAAAAGAGGATATGCCTTTACAAACGTTTATAAGCCAAAAACTATAGCGGCCCTTGAGTGCAAATCACATCAACAAATCACTCAATGCTAAAACATATTAAAGATCACAACAATAAAAGCCGGGGAAAAATTATACAACAATTTATTTAGATTAAGATTTATAAAAAATTGTTGATACCTTTGTTGACCTTTTCAAACGGAAGTTATTGTGCATGGTGGTATCTTCAGTTAGAAGATTTTTTTTTAGCCTCTGCTTAAAAAGATTTTTTAAAAAACATTTGTTGTTTTTTCAATCGTCGTCATGATCTTGAATATGTCCTGATGTGATTTGGAATTCAGGGCCACTGTAAACACTCACCCGACAGCAACAGCAAACTATGAAAAACTCACCAAGTCCTCCTGAAATGAGCAGTTTTCCCAAGAAAAGCAGAAAGTCTGTGACTTTGTCCAAAACAACCACTCTTTGCAGAGAAAGGAAAAACCCAGAAAGTTGGAAAACAGAAAGGACACCATCATGCACTGTGACGTAGACCCAGAGAAGGTCCAAATCCACATCAGCTGAATGGGATGCTCAGTGATAAATGGAAGACACTAGGCTTAGATTTAACATAAATGTGTTAGCAAGAGTCCTGTTTTCATCAAGAATCATATCCTGTGTGAAGTTTACCAAGAAAAAGTTAGAATATAACAGATTTGAGTTTGCAGGGAAAGCGACTCTCACCGAACGACGTTCCTCATCAAGAGCGAGAAAGCCTCCTTAGAAGAAGTGCAGAAGTTCTTTCCATATATTGCTATCTTTGGGGAGAAGAAAGCCGACGAAAAATTCAACATTTAGCTTGGTGAAGTCAAACACGCTTTTCTAACAATGATACAATCTGAGGGGCGGAACAAGTTTCTATATATTCAGAAATCTGTTCCCAAAAGTATGAGGATGAATATTTGTTACGTATGAGATCACTGATCCCTGATCTTTTTAAATATGTTAGTTTAGTCAAATTCATGTCAGGCAGGCCATGTAATTATCACTTTATAAATGCAAAAAAAAAATGATTTGAAGTAAATAAAATAAAGCTTATTGTGCCGAATGTAAATAAAAAAGTCTTCAAAATAAAGTGTCGGTGAATGTTCTCATTTTCAAAGTAAAAGCATTAAGTATTTTTGTAAACCAGGGGTGTCAAACTCATTTTCACAGAGGGCCACGTCAGCATAGTGGTTGTCCTCAAAGGGCCAGATATAACTTATACATGTAACTAAATGTAATGAAAAATAAATGTAACTACTCCTTAATGTTAAAAAACTAATTATTTATTTATTAAAACTTTTCAAAGTGACAATTACAGCTGCATAGAAAACATGTGTTGGCTTGTTACTCTAGCATAAATCCTTTTAAATTTTGTCCGCTTATGAAAACCCACATAACTTCATTAATGAAGGATCAAACTGGACAAAGAAAAATAACAAAACTAAGCTAGAAAGAACATGTATTACATGTGAAACATTTTGCAAAAAAAAAGGCTGCACACAGCCTTGCATCCAACTAGTGGTTTGATGACAACAATTTCTCTGCATACACATATAAGACCTTCAGGAGCTACACATAAATAATATGTAATCAACTAAAGAAACGTTTTATTTTAAGAAATTAAAAACTTCTATGCTCTCGCAGGCCACATAAAATGACATGGCGGGCCACATTTGGCCCCCAGGCCTTGAGTTTGACACATGTGTTGTAAACTATAAGACTAAAGTTCTGTTCATTGCAGCAAGTTCTGAAAAGAAATAATTTTGTTTCAAAAATACTCAACATTAAAAAAAAAAAAAAAGATAAATTTTATCAGTTATGCGAAGTAAAAATGGAGTTCGATCTATGAATCGTTGATTTTGATTTATGAACTGGATCGCCGCCTACGTAATGATCCGCAGCCCACCTCAGACGCCAACTACAATGAAAAAGTAACAGGTGAAGAATCTCACCATAATGTATGCATTCCTGTTCAGAAACCGGATGAAATGCTCCAGGCACCAGAAACAAGATTTGAGGCAGCAAATCAAGAACCGAGCGCAGCCATTTTGAGAACCTGGAACAATGACAGGAACATCATTTGAAAATGTTTATTTTTTTATTTTTAGGAAAAATCAAGAAGTAGCTGCAGAAAAAAGAAGAACAGGCTCAAGCCTAAAGAGTCTCAAACTCACCTTTCAGTCTGTAGTCCAAGTATTCCAGAACGACTCGAACCATCTGTGTTAAAGCGAGGATTAGAGAGCCAAAGGCCAGAGATCCTGTGTGATACCTTGAAAGCAGAAAAATGAGAAATCAAAACCTTTCAAAAAACAAAATATTTTCTTTTTAAGTCCCACTCCAATCATATCTTCATCTAAAGCATTCCCAGTGGACTTTTAATGATGTTTATGTTGTTTTTAGCAAAAATCTTTAAAAGAAATTGTCGTTTTCTAAGACATAGTTGATCAGAAATTCACCTCCGAGTTGTGGCCAGGTCCGTTTAAACACAGCAACCCCACCCCTCTTCCCATTACTGAGAACCCAGTGCATTTTCTGCGTCAAAAATATGATCTTCTTTTAAACAACATTTTTCGTTTACTCCTGATTCACAACAATTAAAATAAAAAAAAACTCAGAAATGTAATTTTAAGTTTAATTTTCTTCCCATTTGTCCTGCATCATCAGACAAATGCTACAAGAACATGTTAAAAACATCAAAAACTGCATTTTGAGAATGGGTCTGTAATTCATTCCTTCGTTTTCAGCACAAACCAAAACCCGTACTGACTTTTTACCCATAAAATGACAGGGTCTTATTATCCAGAATGAACATGAAGATGAAAGCATGATTTCCCACCGTATGGCTCTGCTAAAGGAGGAGGACAGCGGGCAGGCAGGGACGTCTCTGGGCTTCACAAGAGCCCAGTAGTAGGAGGCGAAAGCGCCAGCCAGCGTGCACTGGTTCAGAGCCAGGACGAAGTTCAGCAGCCAGAGGAACATGAAGAGGTTACACAGGTGGAGGACGAGGATGTAGCGGTGGTACAGGCTCTCTCCACCGTAGAAGGCAAACAGGCACCGAGACGCGGTGCAAACGCTGGAGACGTTGGTTTGACTGAAGTTCTGAGACAGAGAAACTTCTTTAAACTAACATTTGCTGCTGGAATTTGAGACAAAATGTGAACAGAATGCAAAAGAAATGACAGACTTTCAGCAGATAAACCAATCAGATGCAGTCAATGCAGCTTCCAGGTTCATTTTAGGAGTTTATTCAACACAAAGTGATCAGTCTGACACCCTACAATAGAAAAAATGCTGGAGCATAAAACTTTG
This sequence comes from Oryzias sinensis, assembly GCA_037389245.1. Lineage (NCBI taxonomy): Eukaryota > Metazoa > Chordata > Actinopteri > Beloniformes > Adrianichthyidae > Oryzias > Oryzias sinensis. The sequence continues at coordinate 24,422,049 of CM074498.1, read as the reverse complement.
GTTCTACTTTCACGGTTGACGTCTACAGTATGGCTGAGAGGCTGGAACGGACCCTGAAGATAAACTTTAGATCTGTGGTCTCCAACCTTTGTCAGGCCATGGACCAGTTTAACGTCACATCTTTTTTTTTTTTTTTCCTTTACAGGCCAGCCTGTTCGAGGCTGAAGTTGGCATCTAATTTCTTTAGCCTTCAATTTCCCTTAACTTTTGAGGCTGAAGTTTATCTTCATCCTCTGTAACATATCTGCAGTTAAAATGTTTTAATACGCTCGATTTCCTGCAGGAACCATTAAAATGTGATCTAGATTTTCCCTTAATCTATGACTGCCAAAGTAGCAACTTAAAAAAAAATAAGACGCCAACATCCTCCTCATCTGACTTTTAATAGATACATACATAAAAACGGTCTCTAAAAATGTAATAAACTCTAAACGTAATAATAAAGATGAATCCACTGTTTGAACAGCTTTATTAGCAGCATCCTGGAAACATTAGACAGCCGGTTATTATTATGGTCAGTGGGAACAATTCTCACAATAAATCCATATTTTTAATAAAGACTCCTAGTTTTTGTCTGTTAAATACAGTTTCTGTTATTTTGAAGCCAAAGGCTTTTCTTTGTTTCCTCTCTGGATCTTTTCTGCCAAATACCTTTGTTATTGGTAACTTTGCTGGCTTGGGGCTTTCAGTTTAGCGGTTGACGCAGCCGCTTCAATAAAGTAGTGGATGGATTTTTAACACGTGACCGAGCAACTTGACATGAACGAGTCAGATGTGATGGAGAGAATCCTGTGGTTTTTCCCAAAAAAACAGCTCCTTCAAAATCAAATTAGAAATGGTTTTGATCTGTGGCCCGGGGTTTCAGGGCCACTGCTCTAAAGTATTAAGGTTAAATTTTGAAATACAAATGATTCAAAATTCCCAATAAAAGCTGTAAAAAAACAATATAAGCAAAGACTTTTAGGATATAAATGAAAAAAAGTGTCTAAAAGCTACAAAATCGTCCCTCTTCATCTGATGCTTCTGCTTTTAATTTCACTTTCAATAATACAATTTTTTGGAATAAAGATATTATTGTGCAGTTTTTATGTTTTTTAAGCAGTAAGTTCATTCACATTTCATTTCAGGAGAAATCTTTTTGAGAATTTTCCAGAAAAATACTGTGAGTGGAATAGCAAAAGTTTGTCTAAACAAACATAAGAAATATTTCTACAGCGATTGAGTCAAACCTTTGGATTGCAGGTGAAGTTTGCATAAATGCATCGCTCATCAGCGGGAACCACCTTATAGACGGCGTTCCCCGAAGAGGCTAAGAAGCTGAAGACAAACCGGTTAAGGCCGACATGACGGCACATCTGCTAAACTCGAGAGTGGTTGATCAACTAAGCAGAAGGAAGGATACACTGCTGTAACCGCAGCATAAGAGACGCAGACGGCCAGAAAGAAGAAGGTCACCAGAGGGTAGAAGAGGGTGGACGTGATGCAGCCGATAGCCCTAAAATAGTCATCGGAGGTGGCTCTATTAAACAGAATCCCAGCCGGCTGAAGACAGACGCTCTGGACACTTACTGGCTTCCCTCTTTTAAAAGAGCGATGGTGATGCTCAGCCTGGACCTCAGAAATATCAGCACCATCACGAAGACAACCTCAGCCATGCAAAGCAGGATCACTGCAACCAGAAACATATTTATATCAGAAACCTTTCATCTGCATTTGAAATCTTTTTAGGAGCAAAGCGTTTGGAAGAAAAAAAAACACAGACTACTAATGATAACTGCTCCAGTGGAGCTGCGGATGAAAAACGCTGAGTGAAAACCCACTGAAGATGAGCCATGTTTGGCTGCGCTGAAGGTAAACGCTGAGATCTGTGTTGAAGCCGCTTTCAGAGATGATGACGTTGGCCTCCGACCTTCTGCTCAGAGCGTTGTACTCCCAGTAACAAAGCCAGATGCCTGAGGGAACGACGACATGCACCAGAGCCATGGTGAGTACAAATAAGACCCCCTCCGCTGTCAGGGCCAAAACAGGAAGTATTCACACTCACCGTAACCAACCGCAGAGATGACACAAAAAATGATGGTCCACACCATCAGAAACGCAGTGAAGCGAAGAAGAAGGATGAAGAGCAGACTGACCATGGTGGCGAGAGCCAGACCTCTGCAGCAGAGACAACAAAACAGTAGCAGATTCTGGGGGTTTCTGCATCACACATGATGAGAACAGAAACACCTTTTGGCAGTGATGTTGGAGTTTTTAATCCTTAAGATGATTTCTGTTTCTGCTTAGTCTTTTTTGTTTTTTTGTTTTTACAATAAAGGAACTGAACTAACGTTCATTTTTCAAGAACTCCTTTTTGTCTCAAACTAAAATCGACAGTTTGTTACTTGGGTTTAATTTGTGCATCATTTGAAGGCAGGCTATTCAATATTTTTCTGCATTTCTAAGATTTCTTTTTGGAGTTTATTCTATTTTTAGTAAATTTATCTTGTATTTTATTTCCCGAACATAAAGTTTTTGGAAGCCTCAGCAAAGAGCAACTCTGCTGTTCTACTTTGAGTTTATAACAAAAATTCATCCAATGATGGAACCAGAGCAGACGGGCAGTTTTCCCCCCCACCCGTACGTCTATTCTGTTTAAATCGTCTACGACCACCATCAGCTCACTCCATCTGCTGCAATGTTCATGCACGACGAATGCATAAAAACAAACTGTCTATGCAGTTGTTTTTTTTGAAGCACACGGCTTCTGGAGAAGCTAAAATAAAGACATCGCTCTTTCACTGTGACCTGAAAGCATAAACGAGGCGTCGGCCTCCGGGTTCACAGCAGTCCGGCTAACGCTCGGGAAAGATGCAGCAACAGCAGACGCGTCAGTCAGCTGTTCTGCTCTTGCTGTGGGGATTTCAAGCAAAAACTCAACACAGACAGCAAAGTCAGCATAAGAGCATCCGTGTCGATCCGAGCTGAAGAGTCCAGGAATCCTGACAGAGGCTGAGCGGATCCTCGAGGGGAAAAAAGCTCACATCAGAAGATTGATGCTAGAAAGGGTTTCTAATCAACTATTTAAGTTTTAGTCGAACTTCATTTTAGCAGAGAGTTTTTGACAAACAAGTGTCTTCATTTATCTGAAATAAGTTTAAAATGCATCACTTACCAAACTTCATGAACCAAAAATTAGGTGTACAAATCCCACATGAAATGAGGATATATGAAAAATAACACCAAAACTTCTAACCCAAAGTAAAATAAGCTCTGATGAGTGACTGATAAGTGCTTAAAGTTTCAAGGCCTGCTTACATGAGGATCCACTTCCAGGAGCTTGCATAATCTTCCATCATCTGCGTGCTCACTTCTCTGACATTCAACAGGCTGGCGATGCTTCTGTGGTGGAGCAGGTGGAGGAGAAAAGAATGAAGAGGAATACGAGTTAACAGCCTCCACCAGAGCAGCATCCCAGGATTTCTGCATCCCTTTTATGACAGCGCCTCCTGTGTGTTCAGGATGGAACTGCATCAATAATTCTTTTCTTTATTGAGCTGCGTTCACACCGAACACGATTTACACGGTAGAGGGGGCAAGTTTCAATGTTAAGTCCATGGTACAGATGCGATCTGAGGTCCTGCGGCGCAAAGGTCTGGCAGCAGCGTGATTTGAGTGGCGTGCTGCGGCGGGTAAAAGTAAAAAATATTAACTCTGGGGAGGTGGCCATTTTCTTAAGCCGCTGTTTCCCTTTCGGGGCAGCTGGGTTTCAGGAACCCGTCCTGGCTACTGTTGAGCGAAGGCTGATACCTCCTACAGTCTGTCACAGGGCACATGGAGCTGTGACAGACTGTCCAGGGTGTCCCAGCCTGGACAGTCTGTCACAGGGCCCATGGAGCTGGAGCGATCCACATCACTATGCGCCTCCCGGGAGGGGAGCTGGCAGTCAGACAGAGACCCACTGTGGGACGGGGAGGCAGCCTGCTCAGGCCTCCTGAACTTTATATACTCTGGTTTTCATTTAGACAATAATAAAGATCCCCTGATTGTATTCTTGTTTTTTTGTTTTCCTTCTCTGGTTAATGCGGGACAGCAAGCCTTCAAACTCGTCAGAGCGAGACGGATAGACCGTCTTTCAGACACAGCTGCAGGAGAGAAGCTCACTGTACCGGGAGAGTCTCCAGAGACGTGATTACTGTTGCTTTTGTAGAGCTGTTCATGATAAATAAACCGGATCTCTCAACATTATCTGTGTCTTCCACGCATTGTAAATAAGATCTACACATTTTTGGACTGGTGCCCAGCAAAGAACTCGCTAAATGGTGAAAGAGAGGAGGCAGAGTTCACATGAAAGGCTCAATTTTCTGATCTTTACAATAGAAAACAAGTAAAATATAAAATAAAGAACAGGACTGGAAAAAATGTATGAAAATAAAAAGGCAGACTTTAGATCAATGCACCACCAGGGGGCAGCATATTCCTTTGTCAAAATCGGGACAAAGGGGGTAAATAAGGAAGGTAAATAAATGTTATTTATCTTTTCCCAATCCTGTTTATGAGGAAAATTATATGTGGAGGAATAAAAAAGAAACGTTTTCAAACTAACATCTTAATCTAAATAGACTTTATTTGGAAATGAAAACTAAAATAAATCATTTTTGAGCTTCTCTCAAAAATCTTTGAAAATTCAAATATCATCCATAAAGATCTAGATTTATTTAAAATGTCAGATCATTGTTTTAAATGGCGACCCTATTTTAAAGTGTGGGAATGCGAAGCTCTCTCATAACATAAAAGAACACCTGAACTTGAACCTACTGTATAATCTGGAAAAAGACATGACCCTGGAGTTAAACTGACACAGTTTTGGTTATTTTGATTGCTTTTCAGCATCCCTGCTTAAAATCCATCCATTTTAAAATAATACCTCTTTCAGATTAATAATTAAAATGGAGTGTTTTGCTCTTTATTAGCAGGGCCGACTCGAGTGTCTAAACAGCAGTCCAACCCGTCCGCTCTCACCTGGCCGCCTCTTTGAGGTCGTTGATGCTTCTCCTGTTGTTATCTCCGTCTTTGAAGACGGTCTGATTGGCCACAGTCCAAACCCCATTTCTTCTACTGAAATCAGGGAAGCACCGCTGAAGAACTAAAACACAATTTTTGTTGGATTTAGGAGTTTGTGAGGCAAACAGCTTATTGTGTGTTTCACAAAAAGCAGATTATCTTACATGGCCTGCTGGGCACAATCATTGACGGACAGTCTTCATCTCGTATGACCTCTCCGATCGACTACGATGGAAACACAAGAGACCGACCGTAAATGGCTGAAACCAAGAGATTTTTGTTGGACGCCCACAACTCAGAGGTGAGTGTCTAATGCAGTGTTTTTCAACCAGTGTGCCGCGGCACACTAGTGTGCCGTGGGAGATGGTCAAGTGTGCCGTGGGAAATTGCCCTCATTAACTGATCTAAAAGCAATTTCCATCTCCAGGATTTCAGCTCTCTGTTCATCCAAACAGGCCCTGATAAAACACTGAGGGGTTAGGAATATAAAAGATCGTAAAATACTTTTTCTTTGCATTTATTTTATTTTATTAAAAACATTTTGATAAGAATGACGGTACAGCGATTCAGCTGCACCTTCGGCTGTATTTTGGAAACGTCCCATCCCTTTAACTGTCTCCACCAATCATTCTTGAAGGCTTAATCACATGTCATCAGTCTGACCAATCAGAAGAAGAAGTCTTCACTTCCTTGTCCCGATTTAGCTCGTAAAGTCGCTCAGTTCTAACAAAAATACCAGCTAAAGCTCGTCTTTATCCGTGTAGCTTTCCACAGAATCCGGTATCAGACCGTGGAACAAGTGAACAAAACAATGAAGCTCCAAAAAGCATTCTCCGGACGTTTTATGCACTACATCTCCCATGATGCATTGGGTTGTGAGAGTGACAGCGCACACAGAGATCTGTTGTTAAACGTCTTGAAACCAACGAACACACATCAAACTGTTTTTAAATCTTTTAACTTATCTTTTATTGCATCTTTAAGAAAAAAACAGCTGCAGTTTCCAGCTTTTTCTGCAACAATTATCTCAAAAATGCATGTGAGATTGTGGAGGGGCTGTAGATCAATACAGACTATGAGTTTCTCCTTTTTTTTTTTTTTTTTTGGATGCTGGTGTGCCGCGGGATTTTTTTTAAGGTTAAAGTGTGCCGTGGCTCAGAAAAGGTTGAAAAACACTGCTCTAATGAACTCCTGCCACTAGGTCCTAAAAAACGACCCAAGTTTGGGGATTTTGTGCCAAAAACGGCATCATCAGAATTGAAAGACCATTGTAAACGCTTTAAAAATACATCAAAAGATGACCGAAGTGGGACTTTACTGTCTTCATTCGGTGCGTCACATTTCTGCTTTAAATGCAGAAATAAAAAATGAAAATGCCAACAAGTTCCAGTTTTTCTGATTCCTGCTTGAGTTATCATTTTCATAGAAGACAGGAAAAAGTGTGATTCAGTCCAAACAGCATGACTGAGCTGTGAGGAGCTCCCACACAACAGCTCCGACTGAGACATCATGCCAACGTCAGAGACGCTGACCTGCTGCCAGCAGACCAAACGTGACGATCAATGCACATTTCAATCAGCTCCTCAACTATCGAGACACCAAACTGGGCCTTTGTATTTATTCTAACCTTCATTTCCTGAGAAAAAAAATTAGAAGCCAGGCGATTTGTTTGACAGCAACAGCACTTCATGACAGAAAGTGGACAACCACCCCTCACCTTCCTGCCGATCTCAAAGCCAGGCTTACAGAACTGTCTGTAATATTTCCAGCTGTTGGTGTTCCGTGCATCCAAAAGAGTGAGAAATCTGTCAGGGCACTTGGAGACGCAGAGCTGTGGGAGACAACGGGGTCCATCAGTCTAATCAGGTGAAGAAGGTGAAGAAAATACACAGCGTGCAGCATGGAGACCCCTCCTTAATGCTCTTACCTGGGTGGTAGGGCACTGCAGGTCAATTAAGATGGTGGGACTTGCACATTTTAGCATGTTGAAGTAGAACAATATGGCTTTGTTTCTGTGAAGACCCAGAAAGAGAGTTTCACTGAATGCAGGAACAGATTCACAGGATTCTGCTTGAGCCTTAAGCTATGTTCACACCCCCACCGGCCACGCGTGTCCAGCCAGTCACTTCCAATAAAAAATGTCTATAGAAACACCTGTTATGGGCTTCCGTGTTCAAAACTCTTGCGTCCATGCAAGTTCCTACGACCATTTCTGGGCTCACAAAACACACATCCACAAAATCCATGTTGAAAGTTAAACCAGGACTTGAACTCTTTTTATTAACAAAAGTACCAACCGTTGGAATATTGATCACAAAGGGGAATGAATAATTGCGGTTTGTGCTTGGCTGGAATTTTATGACACCAATTCTTTCATATATCGGACTAGAGCTGAGAGAGAAAAAGCCTGAAGCAAGATTTGCACCACACCAAGACTCCTGCAGCTGTAGTTGTCGGATACGCGCTAGTAAAGAGTAAGAAAAGAAAAATAAGTAAAATTCCCTCTCTCCTTCTCCTTACAAATACTTCACGATACAATTACCACATGCACAACAATACGTTCCAATTCCATGACGTCCTCGAGTTGACCGTACGAGCCTCAAGTTAACTGTAAGACACAGCTGCCGCCCTCTCTATGACCCTCAATGAACCCAAACAACCCAAAAACCCACAGAAAACCTGTTTGGGTCAACCCTGATCCGGGTCCATATGACTATGGCTTTATTGACACACGTACGACATGATAACATGCTGAACAATGACCTGGAAAATCATATTTTTGATTATTTCTACTCACGCATTGGAGGAGTTCCCCTGGCCACAGAACTGTCCTTTGCTGTCAGTCGGATAAACAAGTTTCCGGGGGTCCCCTTGGATCCAGGCTGCAAAGAACCAACATCATTTACTCACAGCTGCAGAAAAAAAACTTGTCAGAGAACCTAGAATTACATGTTTTAGACGGCAGGGTTTTAAAGTTCCAGATCCTAATAAAGAAGTACAAAGATTAGGATGTCTGAGGGTTATTTATTCAAATCATGGTGAATCAGGAGCAGATTAAAATATGCAGTTTGAAAAAGCTTGTTGTTGTTGTTGTTGTTGTTATACAAAATCTACAATGGGCGTAGGCCACAAGCTCCCTGCTCTGCTTCATTCTAATGCATCCACTGTCAGACAAATAGATCCATGAACGCCTTTCATGGAAGATCACAGTTTGAGGAGCAGGACCTCCTCTCCAGAGGACTTTGAGGTCCCGTCATTGTCTGTATTTGAGAAGTGGACTGAGTGACCCCACCCCTCTTGCTTTGCAAACAAGAAGTAACTGCTGGCTCCAACAAGCCAAAATTGCATTGACTTCTATAGGCTTCTATGGGGCGGCTGGGTTGCTCTGTTGGTAAGGTGAGAGGCTACCACGCAGGAATCCAGGGTTCGATTCACAGAGGGCAATGAACGATGGTACTGGGGCAATTAACATATCAATGGCGAGCAATTAACCCTTAGGTAAGATCCTTAACGCTACTGCTTCCCAAGCGCGATTCAGCTGCAGCTCACCGCTCCCCCAGGGGATGGGTCAAATGCGGAGAAGAATTTCCCCATTGTGGAATAAATAAAGTATCAATTATTATTATTATTATTATTATAGAGAAATCAACAGCTATTACTCAGTCATTCTATTGGTCAGAATAAACATTCTTGGTCTGATAAATGTTTTAATATCTTCTTGATAATCCTCATTTTTTTAAATATTTTTCCGTAGTTCAAGTTATTCAAGTTATAAACTGACCAATCAGACACCACAATAAAATTAGGTGGCCGCGTCTGTATTGCAAGAAACTGACAACTGAATTGACTTGATTTTGTTGGAGCCGTTTTCTATAGATGACGTCACACTGGTCCAGGTCTAAGATACAGACGATGGATCCAATACAGAAAAATAGTCTTTGGACATATCCCTCTTCCTGTAAAGGTCAGTACCATCTAGAACAGCGTCCCACTCTCCATAACGGAATGTTACACATTACAAACTCTTAAAACTCACTGCAAACATTGGTTGAAAACATACCAGTCCAGTAAACATTGATTTTTAACCTTCTACTATTGAACTGATGATCTCGTTACTTTCTTGTTCTATCCTGTCAAGACTCTAAGGATGTACGTTATTGCTATAATGCGACATATTTAGCTCTATCTCTGTGTGGATAGATGTAAATATAAGTAATAAATAAAATAAAACCTGGTCTGACGTCATCCTGTGATACGATCCTTCCACCACGTAAATCTTGAACTTTTCTATTTGCAGACTTTGGCGTGTTTCACCATGGATCAGGGGTCTGCAACTTTTACCAGTCAAAGAGCCAATTGAACCATTTTCTTATGGACCAAAGTCCAGGGAGGGTTGCAACATATAACCCCCTTTTTTTGAAAAATCTGCTTTGTATTTGTGTTTATTAAGCCAAAAGGCTTTTAAATATTAACAATTGTTGAAATATAGTGATAAATAAAAATAGTGACAAAGTGATTTTCTATATAAATAAAAACGAATTTACCTTATTTTATTTTAGCAGAACATCAAATTTATTTCAAAGTAAAACACAATAAAATAAGATCCTCCTGTTGCAGCAGATTTAGGTGAAATAAAAACGCAGGAGAGTCGAGTCAAACACGGCTAAGAATATGTGCTTCAAGCTTATTTTTGAAGATAAACCACTCTGACTGCAGATTCAACTTTTTTCCAATTATTTTGCTCCCCCGTTTTCTGACGTGTTAAAAATCGAATCATGAATGAAAACGTAACTAAATCAAAACCAAAAACTACAAACCCATCCTTCATGTAAATTGTAAGGATTGAAAGCCAAAGAGGAGCCACAATGGAGGGATAAAAGAGCCACATGGCTCCAGGGCCTCAGGTTGCATACCCTGACGTGTTTGTAAATGATTACATGAAATATAATGTTATGGTGTTGTCAGCAGAGCTGCTCTGTCCTGCAGAGAGAGAACAGCAAGTACTCCACATGTAATCACATGTAACGTGGGGACTCACCCACGGTGCCCATAGCGATGTAGCCGAGGATGAGGCTGACGAAGAAAGCGCACCAGAATGCATCAGTGCAGCTCCTGAGGATGAAAGCACAAACACCAAGAAAGGTCAATCCCAGAAGAGACGATCAGGACTTCCCCTCAATTACAGGAGTTTCATGTTTTCATGGTGGGACGTTATCCCGCTGCAGCTTCAGCTTGGAGGCATCACCGGTGAAAATCTGAGCCTCCAGAGAAACAGTGGAGCAGTTTCACCAACTTTTTGATGAGCGCCTGAACGCCCCCCTGGGGTTTCTGTCCCGCAGGCACAACGATCGCCTTTTCAAGTTTTCCTCTGACTGCAGTGTAGCTTTTTTTAAACGCCATATTTTAAGCCGCGCTTCCAGAAGGGCTCCTCACATTTGTTCTTCGAGGAAAGCTCTTCTTCCTGTCCTCCTTACACACAAAAAAGACTTTTTTTCGACTCGTGGAAAAATGGGGGAAAAGTTCAGCACACATGATGCCACCTGCTTGAGGCTTCATTCCCTCCAGTTTTTACAGCTGAAGACGACTTGGAGATCTGACAGAGAATCCATTTTGTTCTTTTTTGAAGAATTGACCCAGTTTTCTTGGAGAATGTAAGTTGTGAAGATAGACTGTCTGCACTCGCATGATTAACTCGCTAATATGAGGAAAACAGGATGAGCTGGGATCGTCAGCCCACAGAGCTAATAAGATGGAGTGAATAAGGTAGCCGCATTCTCACTGACAAGCACAACTCCGACCACAAAGGATCGGCGGCAGCCCCAGTCACAGCTCTGTGTCGCCGGGACGGCTGCGGATTTAAACGTCAAAAGACGACCTGCTACACCTCCAGTATCACTGTTGCTCAGATGCTATTAATAAAGGACAATGGCTTCATTTCATTCAACACGGCAGGTTGCCATAGCAATGGCAGCTTCCCTCATCTTTAAATCCCTTTTCATCCTGTTTGTAAATAAGTTACCAGACCTAGAACAGACTTCATGGCGGTTCATTCCATGCTGAAATCCTCTCTCCTGAAGTGTCATGTTTCCTGCCAGGCGCTTTTCACACCCTCACTCGGACACATGTTCAGAGGAAAAGTGCAAGTGCAGCAGGGGAGAGGTGAAACAAAGTCACCTCTGAGGCAAAGGTCGACGTTTAAAGGAAGCTGCCAAAGTCAGCAGAAGAAAATGACTTTTCTGATCTCACTGGGATGAATCGTATCTGCATGGACCCCCTGCAGTCCCTCATAACAGCGCTGCAGCGTTTAGAGTTTAACACAGAAAGGGCGGAGTTTGAGGTAAAAACATCCTCATCTGGAAGAGGGGGCTGCAGGTTTTTGGGTCGTCCAGGTCCATGGAGGGTCTGTGCTTTAAAAATGAAGTCAGACTGAACAAACCCTCATTGAAACATATTCAGGACTCAAATTCTTCTATTGTTGACATTTGTAAATTTGCTACAGAATGGTTACTGATCTAGGGTCCAGATTGTTAATTGCCTTGAAATTTAATTTATGCTGACAGATTTATATATTTTTATACATGTATACATGTTTTTTGTTGATTTTTTGTAGAGAGCTGTGCCTTGCATCATTGTGTGGTTGTGTCTGCGAGAGTTTTTAATGATATTTCAATTAAAAAAAGTTTGGCGTAGGGTCGTAGAGAGGAGAGGCTACATCTTAAGAGGGCGACAATGTTACGTACCATTGACCTGAACTTACAGCTACACTGCATCACTAGGATGACAGTAAGGGTTTCAGGATGTTTGAGTTCCTAAACTGAAACTTCTGAATCTTTCTTAAAAAATCTTCATGTTTTGTCTGAAAACAAAACAACCAGAGTGGCTCATAATAATGTATCATAATATGATGCAGTATTAGGGCCACCATTAAAGAAAAAACATAATTAATTCACGATAATAAAGTCTTAAAATTATAATTAAAAAGTTATAATTCTACAAGAAAAAGTTTGCATTGTCTCGTTTGGTAAGGTCAGAAGACCAAGTGTGTATATACACTGTAAAGGAAGGTAATACGTGAACACACCCAGCATTTACTACTGAAAGTACCATGTAGTTGAGTGGAAATAGGGCTGACTTTCTTTTACAGTCCAGTTTCATTGTACTTAATGGGTATTTTCTGTGGTAAATTCATGGTAAATACCATGAAACATACAGCGAGTGCAGACCTAAAGGTCAATGTACTTTATTTGTACTTACCTTGTTCTTACATGTGGTAATTACCACAAAAGACACTTTTGCACAACATGTAAATACCCAGTTAGTATATTATAAATACCCAGTATGTACCACATAAGTATGAACCCAATAGTACCACATAAATACACAGCAAGTACCATGTAAGTACCGAGTAGACACAAAAAAGTAAGTACCCCGTAAGTCCCATAAAAAGTACCATGTAAACACCCTGTAAGTACCCAGTAAATTTCATAAAAAGTACCACGTAAATACCCTGTAAGTACCCAGTTGTAACACAATAAGTACCATGTAAATACCACTTAAGTAAACTGTAAGTACTGTACTGTAAAAGAAAGCGTTACTGTTTCAGTTTATCAGAGTAATGTAGGTATCATAATGCATTTGGACCTCTGCTACTGTCTACCGACGGTGTTTATGGCGTGGCAGAAATTCACTCCTTGTGTGTAAAGAATCCTATGAAAAAATTCAGTTTCCTGCAAATTCTTTTATTAGTGAACAGACTTTTGCCTCATAAATGTATACCTTTAATCATGTAAATTCTCAACTTATAACTTATAAAATTATGCCATTTTATTGTAAAAGATTGACTCAACTAATAAGTTTATGCTTGTAAAACTGAATTTTTTCTCGTAATTTTACAACTTTAATCGCGTTTTGTAATTTGTTTTCTTTTCATCCATGGAGGCACTAATACTCCATCATATCATAACACTACATTCCCTGTAAATCCACATTAGTCCTGGAAAAAGTGCATGTAACTGATGTCACTTTTAAGCAAAAATTCATGCATTTATTGCAGGATCTGCACAAATTATCGAGTGAAGTCATAAATGTGAGGGCAGACTGAAAGCAGCCATTGTTCACAAAGTAAACTGTTTGAACATTATTCACTTTGAGAATTAAAGTCATAAAAAGAAAAGAGAGAATACTGAAGTGAAGAAATGATTCCATGTCTAAATGACTTGACAAAGATTTTGCTTTCTGCAGCCATGAATGAAAAATTGATTGATTGATTGATTGCTTTCAAGCATTGCAGTCAAAGCAATAAAGAATGTACACAGATTTATCAAAGTCATTACAGAGATGGTGAAATGCATAGATTAATAAAACTGAAACAAAAAAAGACACTTAAATCACATTTGCTTAATTAAATATAGAAATCATTAACAATAGTCAAGCAGAGCTTGAGCATTGCTTAAAAAGGAGCAGAAAGAAGCAAGCTTATATAATTCCACCCTTACTGAGTTAATTCATTTTATAGTTTTACATAGTTTTTTGTAATCCGGTTCTGATCTGATAGATTCTTTTCAAGTTACAAAAGCCAGTGCCTATAAATGATTGATTATCTTCAGAAAACATTCATTCACTTACAATTAAGACATTATATATTTTAAGTGAGAGCTCAGTATTGGCGTTGTAGTTATCAAAAAACATCACTTTGGTTTTATCTAGGTTCAAAGATAATTTGTTGTAATTCATACATGATTTTATTTTTGTTTAACTCTGTGTTTACCACATTAATAAAATTTCTATGATTGTCTGTAGAATAGAATATATTTGTGTCATCAGCAAATAATTTGAGTTTTAAACGTTTCAAAACATTAAATATGTTATTTATGTCAATACTGAATAGTAGCGAGCCCAGAATTGATCCTTGTGGGACACCACAACTTATCTCTTTGTACGGTGGCCCAGAAGGGTCACAACACAACACATTAACTTAACACACAGCACATTAAGTTAACACACAACACATTAAGTTAACTCACAAAATATTAACTCACAACACAACACAATAACACACAACACATTAACTTAACCCACAACACATTAACTTAACACACAACACATTAACTCACAACACATTAACTCACAACACAATACTTTACCTCACAACTGAAGTAAAGCAGCAATTGAAGTGCTTTTATTCTGAAATTTGACCGGCTAACTACCTAACAGAAAGTAATGTCACAGTGAGCTCCGAAGATTTTTCAAAATAAAAGATAGTTCAGACTAAGAATAAAAGGATTGATAAACACAGACACTGATCCATGTAGCGATCGGACCATAACTTTAGCTGGTATCTCCTCCTACACGCAGCCGCAGTGTCAGGCTTTAAAGAACACAATTTCTAAGAGGCAGGGCGTTGCACATCCCCAACAACAGGTTAGATGACAGAGCCCCTTAAGCGTCTCTGCCTGGTGCGTTTACTGAGCTTCAGTACATAGAAGTTCAACAGCCACACGGCCTCACGTAATCCGCTATTATATATTCATTAAGGGAAAAAAAGCAGCCGAACCGACCCTAAAACCGACCAAATTATGCAAACCCGGCCAAAGCCATTTTTGCCTGCAAATTTAGAACCAAAACCGCCCAATCTGGAAACACTGCTGCTAGCTTCTCTTGTAGCAATAACATGCTCCCTCCACAGCTCACTGTGACGTTACTTTCTGTTAGGTAGTTAGCCGCTCAGCCCATAGAAATTTCAGAATAAAAGCACTTCCATTGCTGCTTTACTTCCGTTGTGAGTTAATGTGTTGTGTTGTGAGTTAATGTGTTGTGTTGTGAGTTATTGTGTTGTGAGTTATTGTGTTGTGAGTTATTGTGTTGTGAGTAAAGTTAATGTGTTGTGTGTAAAGTTAATGTGTTGTGTTGTGTTGTGACCCTTCTGGGCCACCGTATCTTTGGCTTCTGATGTAAATTCATCAATCTTGACAAATTGTTCTTTCTTATCGTTAAATAGCTTTTGACCCAAGTTAGTGCTAGCCCTCATATCCCATAAACTTCAAAAACTTTGTTCACGTTTAGGATCTTTCGGAGTTTTTTCAGGTTAACATAAGGAACGTAAGAATTTTTAACCCCTTTTTCTCATTCAGGTCTGTAGCTGCAGCCTGTTCACGCCGTCATCAGGAAACATTCCGTCCTCTGACTGACTGACGACGGACATTTGGTGGCTTACGTACCACAGAGTGACTCTCACCACACGTCTAGGTGATGCATGCGAGGATGTGGGTGGAAATGTTGGAGGTCGATAATGTCTAATGACCAGTCTGGCAATCTGGATAAGAGCCATCATGACAACTGTTTAACATCATAACAGAAGTGTTGAAACCTCCATTCTGAAATATTTCCACACGTTTTACACCAAACTGGATTTGATTCTGAAAACTTTCTCCATTAGAAGAAAAGTGGATACCTGTTTTGAACGGGCCCCTTGAAGTTGGGGTCAAACTTGCATGGCTCACCTGTAAAAGAGTAAATAAATCAGCAGAGCGTTAAAAATGACGTCTATTTCCAATAAAACATCATCACAAAAACATGTAATATGAATAATTTGAACATCTTCCAGAGTTTTTCCTATTCAACAGACAAATAAATGCTTAACAGCTGCAACTTCCATGCATCTCCAACAAGTGTGACTCTCCACTTGGTGCACAGAGCAAAAGCAATAAAAGCAGTGCTGTAACCGAGTTAAACGAGGCCTTACTGAGGAGCTGTTAATCATTATGTACAGAAATTAGAGACCAGAAGACCTGCCAATCTGCCCAAATTTAAACCAACTCTTTAAAAATAATGGAAAGGAAAGCCAGATTTACGAATAAAATTGTATTTTATGATCACTGCATCATCCAGGTAAAAGACAACAGTCCATCCAATATTGTGAAATCAATGTAAGTCTCAAACATAGTGACGTTCTGGTGAGTAATTGGATATGTGATTGCATAGAAACATTAGAAGACGCGCTCTGGGATGAAAGAGGTAACATGCACAGAAAAAAGCTCCAAGCTGTCACTCCAGGCTCTGATTCCTGCAGATCCAAACCTTGCTTCATTCCATTAAAATAGCAACTAGGAGAGTAATTGCCTTTGGACTTCTGCATCAGTCCTTTAGCCAGCAGAACCGGGTCTAGGTACAAAAAAGGTTTAGTTCTTCATTCAAAGAATAACATAGATGTCAGAGAAGTCCTCTCATTTTAAGACGGAAGGAGAATCTGTACCAAACATTAGAATTCACATTTGATATTTGGCCAAAAGGATCTTAAAAACACTTCCAAATTTCACCTGAATAGGTCCTGGATTTCTCCCAACAGGAAGAAACTGAAGGTCCAACTCCAGAAATAGTGTTTTTAACGTGTTTTTGTGGTATTTTTTTGATGGAGGACATATATATGGAAAATTAGGCTTTAAATGAAATTTATCTATTCAAATCATCAATCAGCAGCAGATTAAAACATGTTTTTTGAAGCTCTGCAGAAACCATATCCTAGAAAATGATAAAGTTTGTAATAATAATAAATAATATAATCATTTCTTATCATTATAAACAATAATCATATTTAAAAAACCACTGGCAATGCTTATAAAATAGATCAGAAAATGATTGTAGAGGGTCTTTGACTGCTCCAGGAGGATGATAGAACTCAGTCTGACCAGCTCTGAGAGTCCAAACGCTGCAAAGCCTACAAGCTCCTATTTATGATCCAAAATGCACTCTAAAATATTTCAAAACTAGGACCTGTTCCCCTTTCATTTCCCGCGTCATCCCGCTTACATGTTTTTCTGAGACAGGGGTCTGACGGCAGAAGCAGAGTAAAAGCTGCAAGTGAGCAAAATGTTTCTGCACCTCAGAAAGTGCTGTTGTCAGCAAAAAACAACAACAAAAAAGACAGAGAATGTACTTGAGCTGTCATCCCCCCCCCCCCGAATTAACTGGGGGGGGATAGCCACAGGACCATTTTGTGTCAAAATGTGAACATTTGGTAAAAGTTTCACAATTGCACACAATATGGGAAAAAAACTACTTCTGTTTAATCGATCTTCCACCAGATTTAAGTCTACAACCACAACCAAAGTTACGTTGACCTCTGATGTCTCAGCGGAAAGAAGCCGCCATCTAAAATTTATATTAAACCTCCACAAGCGTCATTGAGACCGGGAATAAAATGTTGGCTTTAAACTTTGTAGATTTTTAACGCTTAGTGTGACGATCTTGCAAAAGTGACATTTTTTACCAAAATATTATGAAAATGTAATACATGAATCCCTGGCTCAAGCTGAACAAAGCAATATGACATAAAGTATGAACATATGAGGAACGTGGGTGTGGTTCACAAAAAATCCTCCATTGCCAAAGAGATTAAAAAAAAATTACTTTCACAGATTTTTCTAAAAATGACACATGGATTTAGATTTAGATTTCTTTAAATTATGTTTTCAGTTATTTTTATGTTCAGGATTTTGTTTGTTGACATCAATACAAAGACGAAGAAGAACCTCGGAACAGGACATCAGAGATGTCCTCACAGACGAGCAAAGTCTTCTTTGGCGGGTGTTCCTCAGATTTGACGGTTTCAATGTCAGTTGTCCCCGCAGAGGAGAAGAAGAAATGTATCCATATGGAGGAGACGCAGAATCACACTGAGATCAAAGGGAACAGACAGATTGTGGAGCAGCAAATAACTTGGGGACCGATCCTGTCCAATTCCCGACTGATGTGAGACGCCAATTATTCCAGTAAGAGAAGCAAAAATCCTCTGCGTCATTTCAAAAGAGCAACCAAAGCTCTGGCCATGCAGTCGATTTATGAACTGATAAAAAACTGAAAGAATCAAACACATTATTCTTTAGTTTGAAATATTTCATAGATTCATCAACTCCATTTATTTATTTTCTTTAACCCCTTCAGACCTGAGCTTATACTTGAGCTAACCCTCTAAACATGCAGTCCCAGGTGCAGCAGCAGTATTAATTATAATGTAACCAAAATGAGAGACGTGTGGACGCCAGGTCCTAAGAGGTTAAAGTAATTTTGGAACTCTCTATGGCATGGCGTTGCATTCAGGCAACAAACCGTCGTTTTGGCTTACACACTGCCCCTTTACATTTTCCTTTTTTAACTAAAACATCCCATAAGTAGTTTGATGAAAGGTCTTTGAACAATGAAATTTGAGCTGGATGTGGCTTTGACCTTTGGCCTTGGGGTCCTTTTTGGGACCACAGCCAACTTGGACATGTTGCCCGCAAAAAGTAAGATACATTTTTTGGTTTGTTTACATTTATTGAACTTTGTAAAAAAAAAAAATCTGATGTGAAGTTGCATTTTTGATTTTGTCTTCATTTATTTACTAAAATGTCTACACTTAATAGTTCCAGCAACACTGATTACCCAGAATAGAATGATTGAAATGAGTTTGAGTTTGATTTTATTTGGGTGTCATGCATGCATGTGCACGGCCCGCATGGGCTTATATGATACTGGACGACAGAATACAGCAAATGGCCATCACATACCTAAAATAACAATATACAATAATCCACCCAATCAGAGTCTAACAGAATACAAAGTGCCCATTCTTATTGTCCATGTCTTTGCCAAAAATGTTGCCAAATAAAAAATTTAATTTTCAAAAAGCCAAAATAAAAATGTATCTTCAGATAATCAAAACAAATAAGGGCATTTCTTTTCAATTACCTCATGTAAACAAAGTCTATTTTTCATACAAAGGACAATAAAACAAAAAATGAAATTCATCCTCCATCACTTGCAGCTTACAGTATTTCTCCTCTGGAACCACTTTAAGAGCCCTACTTCCACCTGTAGGGGGAGCAGTCCTGCTCTGAGTTGAGCACATGAGGATCTTTGTCGTCAGTAACCCTTGTACTATCCAAGGCACTTTAACGTTGGGAGTTGGGTCATCTAGACCCACTAGACAGAGCACTGAACCTTTTTTCTTCAATGATTTGTGATCTTCACTGGTGTCCATGGATTACATGAAATCTTTCCACCTTTATCCACCTTTGTCATGGTAGGGAGAACACGTCAATGTAAGGGTGGGGTCATCTAAGATAGTACAAAATTGTATTAGATTAAATTGTACCTAACATATGGCTCAGTAGAGAAATTGTCCGTAATTTGCAAATAAATTAGTAATTTGGTTTTTGAAACGGTTTCATTTTCCAGTCTTTTTCATAATAATAAACTCTTGTTTCTTTAACATTAACCATCTTACATTTTAAACAATTAAAAAATAATGACTGTAAATTTACAGAGGACAAAATATTAAGCACGTCGTTACACCAGGGATAGATACGAGTTCTATTCCAATCAAAACCTTTACGTGTAAGTCTCTCTTCAGGTCAAGTCACCAGCCGGTTTCATAATCTGAGAGCTTTTGCTCTTTGTTTGACAACACAAAGTTCCCACCCCATGTCCCCCTCTATGGCAGCTTTAGTGGTGAAACTGTGTACACCCAGGAAGTATCTCATTGCTCTGTTTTGAACCCTATCACACTCAGGAGCGTCTTCATAACCCAAGACTCCTGCAGCATAAAACAACACAGATCCCATGATACAAGTGAATAGAATGAGATGGAAAAAATACAATTTCAGTATATAAACACAGTGGCTATCTCTAATGCATAACTATTACATTATTTATAAAATTGTTGTAAGAAGATGTGTTGAAATAAAACTTCTAATGTATTTATTACTCGTTTGTTCCTAATTCTGCCTATTAAAATGTTGGTGTGTTGGTCCTTCCGTTGCATCTTGTTGCAATGATGGGAAGGGGGGTCGGGGTTGCTCCAATGATAACTCAGAGGTAATGACTTCCTGCCGCTCTGCAGAAAGTATGTCATAGAAATCGACACAGGTTTTCTGATTTAGTCTAAAATCGACATAATCCTAATTAAAAGACCACTGGGAACATTTTGAAAACAGATCAGAAGATGATCGAAGTGGAACTTTAAAAGTAAAATTAAATTTCTATGAGACTTTTAGCACTAAACAATTTTTTTAACCAGACAAAATTATTTTAGAATAAAAAATTTGAGTCCATATTATAGTGAATTAATGCTATATTAAAAATTAAATAGTTTAAGTTTATGGTTTTTTTAGTCATTAGAACTTAAAACAAAAGAGACAACAGGATCTGGAATAAACTTAAAATCCTTGCAGCTCATGACTTCCTGCAGTTTTGCACATTGTGCCCGGTTTATACCACATAGCATTGCATCAATCGTCACGCAATCGTGCGGTCTGGTTCATACTAAGGTTTGCTGGTCTGGCATGCGACAGTAACTTCGACAAACTTCTGAGTGGCGATTATACTTTTCTAGCCTGATGACGCGAATATCTCCAGTGTTTCCGTGGTTTGGCAATTCGGTTTTCACAAGTATTAAAGCTTCTTTTTTTCATATGGAAAGTTTTTCTGAAGATGCTTTAAACTATATACAGTAAGTTTTGTTTGTGGTTCATTAATGGTGCAAACACGACCAGGTGGGGGGTGATGCATCCAAATGTTTTTTTTTTTTAAAGTCTCAACATACCAAGTAACTATAACTTTTATTTGAATAAAGAAGTTAAATTTGGAATAATTTTTCACCTGATCCATATCTTAATAGAATGCGGCTAAAGTTATAGCTGCGTTAGAAAGTAAATGTCTTTTTTTTAAACTTAGTTTGAATTGTGTGTATTTATTTATTTACACCCGTCCACCCACAGCCAGAACCCCAATAGTAGACAAAATCATAGACTAAAATCATTACATTTTCATATAAAATATACCAAATAAAATCAATAAAACAGTGGATACAAATAAAAATAGATTAAATAAATTAAACCAGATACATTGAAATGCTGTAATAGTGGCTTTGCCTTCAAAATCCTTGGACAAGGAAATGACTATTTTCTGGATCCAATCTGCTCCGCCATTATGCGTTGTAATCACGCAAAAAAAGTAAAGGTTTAATGGCGAGATCAAACTATGGTCGTAAAATTCCAATTACTGATGGTGTCATCAGCTTGTGTCACATTTCGGAGTGACGGGGGCGATTCCCGTCCGATGCCCTTGTGACCAAAGTGACCAGAGCAACTCAAATGAAGAATAAACCGGGCCTTAGTCTGCAGCCGTTCAGACTGCAATGCAGGAGCGCGACTGCAGGACGGGAGGCGGGTGCATAGGGGGATTTTAGGACGGGGGTCTGCAGTCAGAACCATCTGGAAAAAGCCCAGCAGGCATCCAACGCTGGGACAGCTCGGGTCGCTTCAGCTTCACTGACCACCAATCTCCTCTATTGATGCAGTTCTGGGTAACGTCACAGTGTCCCGCTCTGACAGGCACAACAACCGTCTGTAGATGCAATCTAAAGATCTTTTTGGCTCCAGATTGTATATTTTTTTTTACCATTTTGCTCTTCATCTCATGTTACAAATGTGGCTGAAGACTCGCTGGATGGAAGATCAAAGATTTCAGAAGTGTCTTCAGTGTGAGACAGAAAAAAAAACTCCAGAATTGCCCTCCACCAGAAAACTGCTTAACCAAAAGATACACAACAAAAAATGAGATGGAAAACATTTATAGTGATCGGCCTGAAGTCTGACTGTTAAATCAAGTATTTTCATTCATATTTGATTAAAGCGCTCGCTTCGGTCCGCCCTCTGATTGAGGAAAAAAGCAACTGCTGGAGGACGGAACTTTGTGTATCTAATCATTCTTACATAATGCAAGACCACTGGGAACGTAAGTTTCATGAGTTTCCCCACAAGTCTGCAAAAACTATCTGTTTTTGCACGACTGTAGAGTCGTCTCACACAAACACAGTGGAATCCAAGCAATCGATCCGTAAGATGGATTCATACAACAGGAAAACAGGGTGACTTTACCCATTGGTGTGTAAAAACGGCACGTGTTTGGTTTTTATTCTATCCTATTATTACTGTTTTCCAAAATGCATTTGGCAAATGTTTGTCCCAATTTCACCAAATAGGTCTGTTAAAAACATTTTTACCTCTGCCGCTTCCATGAGAGAAACTGACTTTTTTGGTTGTTTGAGAATTACAAAGTTTAAGCGTATTTTATGTAGTTTATACGGAATTATTACATAAATCTTAAAACAATTGTGCGTGAGATGCAATTGGGAGTTTTGCGAGATGTGTTCACAAATATGAGGCTTTCCTCGACTGTTCCACATATGTCTAACAGACTTTTCACGCATGTACCACAGATGTATACCTTTTGTATCGCGTATACGGCACACATATCACGTTCAAATAACGTATTTGATGCATGAATCACTAATGAATTGCATATAAACAGCGCAATAATCACGCATGGTTCATGTTTTACGTTGGTTTACGTGTTCTTTGCGAGGTTTATTCATACTTCTTCCATGGTTTTAATGTAGTTCTTTCGTGATACGTCTGTGAAAATCTCATCTAAATACCACAAATTTTCTCAATTTTTCCACGTAGATTCACATATGAACAATTTTCATCTGTGCAATATGAGCAAAATGAAAGTAGCAGCTGTTTGACACGACCTTCAGACCTGAACTCTCACTCATCCTCTATTTACAAAGTGTTCCCAGAGGTCTTTTCATTCTGATGATGTCTTTAACCAAAATCCAAAAACTGTCATTTTCTAGGACATAGTTTCTCACAGGAAGTCATCAGAAATTCATCATTTTCATCAGATTGGGTTTTTAAAACAATGTCCAAACAAAGAGAGCTTATGATAAATATAAAAATGTGATTATTGGAAGAAAAAAATGGAATCGTGGCCATTAAATTCTGAATGGCCACGAAAAAACATCAAGTCACTATTTCAGCAGTTCCTTCTCCTATTGATGTTTTTATAGAGAACTCTGTTATAAATATATTTCATTAAATATATTTAAAAATAATTTGTTAAATCTTGTGAATGTGCAGCATCACATACAGCAGAGAAAGTGAAGCTTTGCTCCTCTGCTGCAGTCCTTCCTGGACAGAAGAACCCGGATCCTGAAGCTTGGGCTCAGATTATTATCTGGACTGGTTTGGTTTAAAGGAGCTCTGCTTAACAAAATTGACCATGCAAGAAATAAGGTAATTAACGCCGAGTCTGACTCAACACTTCTGTCAGGAACTGAGCTCATATCTATATATTTTATGTTCTTCACAGAACAAATGTGAAGGTACGACTCCAGATGGTTTCCAGTGACTGAACACTTGCAGAATAATAAAGGACAGAGAGGCTTAAGGCAGAGGAGTTCATTTAGGTGTAAATGCTGCTTCAAAGCAGTTATATGACTAAAGTTTCTTTTCTTCAGTTGCTGATCACATTTTTCGGGTGGTGTCCTGGTTACCACAAAACCCACATTTGATAACCAAATTTGACAAGTTAGTTTCCATTTTCTCCTTCCTCACAAAAAATAAACAAATGAAGCCTCAATGTTTCAGGAAAACAGATGATGGAAAACCATTTCCTGTTAAAGGTGGGATTAAGATTCACACCAGAAGCAAAAGGATGAGGTCAAATCAGGATCAGCTTAATGTAAAGGAAATACTAGATTGTAAATTTAAAAATAAATAAAGACATCTAAAGCTAAAGAAAAAATATATTTAAAAAAACAGCATAAAACTGAAAAGTACACACAGTAAACTTGAAAAAAATATTTAACATTTAATCATGTGCACAATTATTTGCACACGTTATGTAAAAATGAATACCAATAAATCAAATGTTTGCAATATAACTTGTGGAATACCTCAGGGGTCTGTCCTACCACCCTAGTTATCCAGTCTGTGTATAAATGACATCATTAGTGCATCCAAAAGGTTCAAATGGATCTTTGAACCATTTGCTGACGACAATATATTTTATATGTAGGCAATCATCTAGAACATATGGAAGCGGCGGTCTAATCAGATCTAAAAAATAATGAAACAATGGTTTGATGTACATAAATTATCAGCGAACTGCATACAAAAAAGCCATTTTTATGATGATTAGATACAGACACATTAAGTAAAAAGGCAGAAAAATATGTTTTCTTCTCTCTGTTCCCTTTCATATAAAGCTTCTGTAAGATCTTTCGTTTTTGTTGTTTTGTGAAAAATGAAAAGGAAAAAAACAAAAACTTCTTATTTAAAAGTATTTATAAACCCGTTTATTTAACATTTAGGAATACATTTTGATTCCAACAGGCTTTGTGATAACTCCGCAGCCCTACTGGGCATGCTCCAACAGCTACCTGACGATTGGCTGATTTTGCTTTGGGGAACTCGGCCCGGACATCCAGGTTGGTGAGGACTGAGAGGAAAACCCATTTCAGTTTGACAAAGCAGAGCAGTGAGAATCCAGAACTAGTCAGCTTCTCTGTTTAGGCCAACCAAAAAGATTTCACATTTATGTGATCAAACTGATGGACAACAGCATGAAGAGGGTGACCTCACATCCCACAACATCCCAGCAGAGAGCATGCTGGGATGTCCCTCTCCAGAGAGCTCCAGAGCCAGATTGCAGCCTTGACAGGCAGATTGCTGGAGTCATCAGGTCTCAGAGACAAACGTGTAAAGATGTGTGGTGGGTGGTGTGTGCGTGTTAGAGAGGGGGCAAGGCTTTTTACCATTAGCTGTAAGTGATTATCAGTGAGTTTCTGATCAGGATTTGAGATTTTAAACGTGTTAAGTTGTACAAAAAAGTATATTTGTATTGTTATCGACCTCTGTGAGCAACTTGAGACTTTTTTTCGTCTGCGTAGTACATTTATGAAAAGAAAAGTACGTCATTTGAGACTATTTTAACTCAATGTTGTGAGAAATGAAGGTTGAAAGCTTCCAAACAACCACCAAGAATCATCTGTAGCCCCAGAAAATATTTAGCTTCAGGGAGAAAATTCAGTTTATTATGATTTACTAAAGTCAGATTATTAATACTGCATTAATGTCAGGTTACATTAGTGTAGAGCGTAGAAGCAGAAGAAACTTAGCTGGAACTTCAACTGAATAAATGATGAAAAAAATCAAGTTATTTATTTAACTACTAGGTTGAACATTGTTTCACAAAAAAAATTCTGCCACCAAAAAAATGACAATATCAGAAATCATGTTTTAAATGTAACAAACAACATAAACAGGGAAAAATGACTCTTTTAGACGATGTGTAGACCTATGTTGCTTTATAAACAGAAATGAGTACATATCACTGTGCAAAAGAAACTGTTAGTGGGTTTTTAACATGTCCTTGTGGCATTTTTCTGGTGATGGATGACCTTTATAAAGAAAATTCGAATTCAAATAACATTTCTGAGTATCTTTTAATTCAAATTGATGTGAATCAGGAGCAGATGAAAACATACCGTTGCAAAAGATCACATTAGTGACGCAGAAAATCAATGTGTGGGCCAAAAGCTCTCTGCTTCGCCCCATTTCAATGCATCCACAAATAGATGGACATCTTTGTTATCCTCGTCTGAGTTGGGATCTGGGTCTAAACTGTACGGCTGGATAGCTCTGACGTAACTCGCTGTTTTTGTTGCACCGGTAATGTTAAGTTGGGGATGTGAGGGGCTGTAAGCAAGTAAGCAGATTGGGTGACGGGAAGTGCTGGTGGGCTTGCTCTGCGGCAACAGTCCTGCCCACGATTCAGAGGTGAATTTCAAATGAATTCCTGCAGCTCTGATGAAACAATCCTAGAAAACAACACAGGTTTTTGGATTTTGGCTAAAAATCATTATGAAAAGACCACTGGGAACGCTTTGAAAATTGATCCAAAGATGATCGGAGTGAGACTTTAAAGTTAATTCTGTTTAATGTTGTTTTGTCGTTTAGTAATCATTACTGTGATCCACTCAGTGTAATGTGATGAACATATTTCTGGTTTTATTAAGATGATAAACCAGGAGCCTCCGAGTGATGCAAAAAAAAAAACTCTCCTGTGATAACAGGTTTGTGTGGGGGGTGGGGTGAACATGCCACATGCAGGTCTGACCCGTGTCGGTCCGGATCCACCGACGCTTTTCCTTTTTTCTCAAACATCTATGGTCTTAAACAAACAACAGCATTTTTGTGGTCATTTCTGACCCCAAACAGTCGTGGCAGATGGCGGCCTTCTGGGTCTGCCGGAGAGGATGTGGGGTCTTTTTATTGGTTCGAGTCATTGCTCCACAGCATGACGAATGTTTTCAGAACGTCACCTGGTCCAGAATTTATGTCAGTTATTAGAAGAGAGTTGTAAAAGTCTTTTGATTTTATGAAGACAGATTTGAATCATTTTAATTAATCCAACAATCTTTTAATTAGTTTCAATGTCCTAAAGAGCATCTTAAAGCTTCAATTATTCAGAAATTAACTGAGTTTCACTCAAAACTTTACAGATAGCCTTAGAGATGGGTGTTTGTTAACATTTAGACTTAGGAGAAGAATGTGACGAAACAATACATAAATATTTGGAATCTATATTTATGTGGTGTAAAACTATTTCATTGTGTTTTCTGTTAATAAAATAAAAAGGAAGTTGCCTAGTTTGGAGGAAATATATTTTCTCCAGAGCTGCTCTGAGGCCTTAATGAGTTAAAAGACTGATGTCAGAAGAAAGTTCTCAAAATCAGCTGATTAACGCAATTCACGCACATTCATTCTCCCCCTGAAAGGCGCATCAGCCCTTTTGTTTGCTGAAAACTGATAGTTTGAAGGTCCCTGACGCACCAGGTTCTGATCCAATTCCAACCCGTCCGCACGTGCAGCCAGGACTCCGAACACGGCGGCGTCGGAACCGCGTTTTTGTCACAAAGTTCCTCAGTCAAAACCCACCTGCATTCCAACAAAGACCCACCGACTCACCGTAGTTCGACGAGGAGACCTGCGTTCCGCGCGTCATGGCACTTGGAGGAACAATCGAAGCGCGCGCGTGCCGGTGTTGGGGTCCGCATAGGAGAGCAGAGGAGCCGCGCGGGGTCTTCACGCCTCTGTCCGGTTCCCGTCGGGTGAGAAACGGAGAGCTGCTCGGCTCCGCACCGCTGCTGATGCTGCGGCCACGCAACTCAGCGTCGGTTGTGTTTACAGCGCAGCGTCAATATGACCCCCTTAAAGGGCCC
Source organism: Oryzias sinensis (assembly GCA_037389245.1). Classification (NCBI taxonomy): domain Eukaryota; kingdom Metazoa; phylum Chordata; class Actinopteri; order Beloniformes; family Adrianichthyidae; genus Oryzias; species Oryzias sinensis. Next base: position 24,394,898 of record CM074498.1, on the reverse strand, counting down.
GCCGCCGCTTCCCCTCCGCCGGGCGCGCGCATCCTTTTGTTCAGGAGATGAGAGAGCGTGGAGAGACTTTACCGTCACTCCACAGGAGCCTCCATGCTCGGGTCATCCTAGGAGTGAATCCTATTCAGATCAACCGCTCGAATGAACCACTTTGTTTAAAACTGTTTCCTTATGGAGAAACAGTGACCCCAGATGGCCAAGTGGAGGTACTGCACGTGTGTCTTTGTTCCTTTGTTCCTGCCTCTTTTATTGAACACTGCATTATATCATTATTCCTCCCTTATTTTATGAAGCTTTATTATCAAAGCACGTGCATTATTTTAATCATATGAATTATGAATGTTTGCCAATGACATAATAATCTAAATGCAAATCTGATCAACACAGACAGGAACTTCTCCTCTTTTTTTGTGTATTTAAGGAAAATCTGCCAATGGGGTCAGAACTTTTGACTTATTTTGACGGGATCTGCTACTGCAGTGTTTTAAACTCCAAATTCAATGGATGGAGGTTTGGGTCCAAAAACACGTCACATCACATTGTTGAAAAAAACACCACAGCTCTGAGGAGCAAATGCTATACATTTTAATCTCAGTCCAGTTTTGAAAGAGGCTTTGATTTCCATTTTTGTAAGAGGACACTAAACATGTATCACTTTATTATTATAATGTGAAAACAAATCTTTAATATGATCTAAACTTTTTAGCTGCTTCAGAACAAATTCAAATGTTTTCCATGGTGTAAAACTTTCCGCAGACTTCTTTTGTTTTCCTGCTAGATTTTAAAATAAATGTACAAACGAAAAAGCCCTCACAGTGAAACTGCACAGGAACATGAGCACAGGTAGTTCTGACAGGTGTCTTCATTGTTCGGCTAACCGACCCTCTTGAACAACACCACCTGTCTGAATCCTGCAGAACGAACTGCTTTTGGAACAGGTGTGGACAAAACAGATGATCTCATTTTTGCATCTTATGTGGCTCCGCCTGCAGACAGCCGTCTGGCGCCACAATGGAGAGAAGGATATGGTTAATTTAAAAAAAAAGGTTTGGTTCCACACAGACGGTTGCTTTGTCCTCCTCTGTGCACGCTCCTTGCTGCAGATAGACGCTCTGAGATGCAACAACAGCTCAATCCTCTGAATTCACAGTTTCTGAGTTTCTGCTCCCGCCTCACATACATACTGCCCTTTAGAAAATAGTGCTCTGATGCTACCAGACCCACCACGTCTCACCTGGATATGTTTGAGCCGAACACGAGGACAAACTCTAAAAATCCTCACAGAAAATCTGAGGTTCAAACTGAAATCCCTCCTGCTGGGATGTCACTGTTATCCGGACACAGACCTCAAACCGAACTGTAAAACTGACAAATGAGCCTCTGCTTCAGAGCTGCTCTAAAAAAAAAAACTGAAAATGACTGTTTCCTTCCACAAACAAATGAATATGTTGGATATTTTCCCTCCTTTTGGGTGAAACGGTTCAACAAACGATTGTTTTTTTTGTGCTCGACAAGTTCTTCTCAACGCCGGCTGGGATGTGAGGATTTGATGTCTTCCTTTAAAAAATGTAGCAGGAATGAAATATTCATCCTGGACTCGGCTCAATGACTTTCTCTTATGTTGATGTTGCGTCTTTATGTACGGTACACTCACTGCCTGCAGTTGTGATGCTTTTCAAAGGCAAAATTCTGGTGTCTAAGGTCTGGTCTAAGGCTAAAAAACAGGCATTTCTCTTATTTTTTGATCAATGTTTGTAGATTAAAACATATATGGAATTTAACACAAAAATAAAACAGAAACAGTGTTTTCAAAACCTCCAGAGAGTCTGCCCTTTTGAAGGATTAATGCATCTTTAAACATTTCAATAAACCCTTCAGGGACAGGTAACTCCAGGCCTCATTCCTGCATGATTTCCAAGATTCCATGCTTTGGCATGTTCTAATTGGCTGAACACACCTGAATCTGGTAATCGGATATGAGTTTGGATGTTTGGAAATCATGCTGACACACTGGCCCTCGAGGCCTGGAGTTGCCCATCCCTGCTTTAAATTCCCATCCATCCTGCAGGACCTTCAAGTTCTAGTAAACAACATCCGTCTCTGCTGTCTGGTAGTCACTGCTCCAGAGGGTGTTTAACTGCTGCCTGAAGGACTTTTTCCCAATGACATCTTAGTGGAGTGCTGGACATGGACTGCTACTTTAGAATGGTTCTAGATTGTTGTGAGCTGGAATGTTCTGCAGGAAAGGTTAGTCTGGTTTTTCCCTCACCCTTATCCTTCTGAGGGATCTGGCGAATGTCAGAGAACATTTCTCTAATGGTATGTGCACACTGGGCTCGGAAACTCGTGTTCAAGTGGCTACTTCCAATGAAAAGTCTTTGCTTGGTTGCAGCACTGCTTGCTGCTGATTACCTGGACCAGGTGTATTCATTCAATTAGAACCTGGAGACATCTGATTGAGTTAATTAGCTTGCAGGGCTTCGAGGGCAGGAAAACAGTTAGGGTGGTAGATCTCGAGGACCAGGAATGAGCAGCCCTGGTCTATCGTATTGTTTCAGTTATGCACTATTGCCATACTCTAAAATTTCTATAAATTTACATTAGAACTTGGCTAAAAAAAAGTGAGCACTGAAGGAAGAAACAGTAATGAAACAATTCAAACTACTTCAGCATCAGCGAAGCAAGTGCAGCCGAGCGCTGCGGCGACGAGCATCAGCCCTGCCTCTCCATCTCGCTGTTTCAGAGTGTCTGCCGCTGCACAGCAAACCCTGTCTGACCTTGGAGTTGATTAACCTAAAAATGATCCAGCGCAGTATTTCTCTGGAAAGAAACCGTTTTTTTCTGAAACCAAAATGGACCCTGGTGAGAACATTCAGTAAAAAGTGATGCTGCAGACTGTTTCCATGGAGACAGATCATCACAATCTGATTTAGACTCAGTGAATTCTCCTATTTTATGGTTTTATTTACACATTGGGTTTGAGCATGGATTGAGTTTGTATTGTGAGAGTTTTGACAAATGCATCTTTAATATATCAAAAAATAACAACGTGTGCACCCCTACCCCCCACTCCGAATAGAGCAATAGCCCCCCAGCTACACTCCTCTGGAGCCAGATCTGCTTAGACCTTAACAAAAATAGATCACAAAGAAGCAAGAGCTCAGCATGCAGTTTCTCAGTGGGCTCTGTTTCTAAAATGCTTTTGTCCCATCAGGCTATTTGGGGAAGCACAGGAATCCTTTTACTCTGAAAATATTTTATTTATAGCAAAAATATGGATGGAGGCCAACAGGAGTAAAGCAGACATGTCTATTTGCGCTGTTCAAAAGTTTTTCTTTTATTTGAGCATATATTTAAATATGTCGCTCTCACGAACCTCAAAACGTTTTAGAAGATTAGACTGAAGGGAAGCATCTCTGCATGTATGTTGCTCTCTGCTCGTGAGAATCTGCTCTGCTGGTTCTAGCTTTGTTTGAGAGCTGGGGGATGTTGGAGGATCAGACACAAACGGACCTCTTCGGGGATGAAGGGATGGTTTCTGTGGGTCGTTTTAAATTCATCCTCAAAACAGAAAAGATGATGAGGATCTTGTCGGTGAAAGCGCTGCTGGAACGGGGCTCTGGCCTCAGGTCTTTAGGCCAGGACGAGATCTGGAAGGAGGTTGTTTAGGACCATGGGGAGGTGAGGGGGGAGCAGATGAGCAGAACGCGCGCCGGTGCCGGCGAGGATGAGGCTCGTTCAGGTCCCGCACGCTGTGGAGTCCCGGAGCTTGTTCCCGACAGGATGAAGACTGACTGCGCGCGTGGAATCGAAGTGGAATGAAGATGAAGATTAGAGTGGTAATTAGGAAATGAAATGCTGGAGCGTCACGCGCGTCAGTGCGGAGCAGTTTTGTGCGTTTGCGGCGGCGCTGCGCCGGTTTGCTTTTTACGCGACAAGGCAAGCCAGTAAAACTCTTACGCGGTGGGATGTAAACATGCCCCGCAGCTGTGTGTGTGTGTGTGTGCGCCGCCTCAATTTTGACAGTTTCAGTTTTCATACTGAAGATTTAGAAATATTTTTTTAGATTTTCACAATAAGTCTCTTAGTACTTCTCCAACCCTGCTCCGCTAAATGCTGTGACCCTCTTCTTCTCATGTCTCTCCAGTGCCAAGGGGTCGGTGGCATCCTGGTGGTTACCATGGTTACAAGCTTCATAGTGATGTACAGCAACAGCATCTCCAAAGACAGGTCACCTCCACGATCACCGCTGTCCTCTCCACGCTGGAACCCCCCCGTTTCAACCACAAGGAGGGCAGCTCTGGTAGGGTACACCAGCGTCATGGATCGCAAGGTAAACCAAGAACATCTCATAGAGAAGAACGTCCATGCATTCAGACAGAGGATGTCACTGCCAGAAATGTACCTTTAACCTTGTGCTATCTTAGATGACCCCATCCTTACATTGACGTGTTCTCCCTACCATGACAAAGGTGGATAAAGGTGGAAAGATTTCATGTAATCCATGGATACCAGTGAAGATCACAAATCATTGAAGAAAAAAGGTTCAGAGCACTGTCTAGTGGGTCTAGATGACCCAACTCCCAATGCTAAAGTGCCTAGGATAGCACAAGGGTTACGTAGAGAAGTTTTACTTTGCATTCACATCCTGCTGGTATTTGAGCTTAAACATGAAGTATGTCGACCCTCAGCAGAAATGGTTGAGTCTCAGACTTAAAGAAGTGGTGCTACAGAAAGATTTCCCACGGCAGTGAAACTCGCCTGGAAATGCTGCCCACTAGGGGGCAGTTTAGCTGTAAATAAGAAGAAAAAGAATCGTGAAGACAATAAACCTCCAGTCTCGTTTGCTCTCTTACGATCCAAAGGTTTCTGCACCCCCTTAATGCACCCTCTTTTTGACGTTTCTGACCTTTTGTTTGATTTACGGTTATTCAGATTCACACGTTGGGATGTTTTTTTTTGGGGCACTAACTCTTATTGGTTCACTTTTTAACTCTGTTTTTTGCATTCACACAGTTCAGAGCTGACACAAAACTTGATCTGCAACAGAGTTTAAATGATATATTTATCACATCCTGTCAAATGAAGTGCACTGCGAAAAAATAAACTCATGCTTTTTTATTTCATTTGTGAGATTTGTGCTACAAGCAGCTCAGATATGTTTTATTATAGAATAAATATATCTTTATCTATAAGTAGGGTTTATATCAATCATTACATTGTGTACATTTAAAAAATAATATTAAAGACTAAATCAAATATATATGAATGCTTTTTTTTCCCCAAAGCAGAACCATCTTTTTCTCTCTATCCATTCATCCATAAATCTTTTAAACACACTAAATCTCTTTTAAGGTCAGGGGGTTGCTGGAGCCAACCTTCATACCCTTTGGAATCATGAAAAAGTGGCCTTTGTTGACCAAAGTCAATTAATGTGCTTTTTTAGCAGGTTCATTCATGAAGCAGTGAGTTGTGGCCTTTTCCAATTTGAGGTCAGAATGATCTCTGATAAAGCACACAAGCATCCAGCAGTCACAATGTTTCACTGTGATCTCTACGACAAAAGCTTCTTGCAGACGGTTCCTGTCCAGGATATGGATTTTTTTTTTTAACATTTGAAGGTTTGTTCCTCGGTCCATCACAGTGGTACTGATGCAAAATAGGGTTCAGGACAATAACGTCTCACCGCCTTTTCTGATGACTGCTGAACATCTGGAGCTTCTGCTTTGGTTGGTTAATCCCTCCTTGTGAAAGCACCAAATAGACGTTCTTGTTTAAGATTGCCTCATTAGTAGTTTTGAATTTGTTTAGATAACATTGAAATACAAAAAAACTTTTCTGAGCAGCAGCCATGATTGTAGAGAGATGGGACAAATTTCCCACCCTGCAAAGCTAAAGATATATCTTTAGGATAAGAGGAATGTTATCTTTCACTAATAACCAGAGCGTTGCACTCATGTTTGGTTGGAGATATCTTTGTTTTGCTGCATTCATCTGCTCAGTCTGATCATTTAAAGCTGACGTACACCAAAAGCTCATTTATTATACACCAAGGCAGCCGCCATTCCCTCTGTTGTTCCATGGGGGGAGTGTTGAGCAGAGCTGCTGCCCCCTCAGACAAATGTCAGGAGTCATCCATCTGAACAAGTTCCAACTGTGTCATCTCAAAAGAAAGCCTGGCTCTCAGACAGATTCAAGCATAGATTCATCACTGAGAGACTGCAGAAATGCAAATTCCCAGAAACTGTGTTAAAGTTTTATGCATTCAGAAAGGCTGGAAAATGAGAAGAGTTTGTTCCTGTGAGTCAGCTAGACTCTGCTGCTCTGATTTGTGGGCAAATCCTGTTGGCAGTTTTTTCATGTGACTTTAAAAAACAAAAATCTGGAGCACATCTTGGTGAAAAAACGTCAGAGACCTGAAGTCCCTCTCCAATCATTTCAAATTCTTCCCGGTGGTCTTTTAATTGTGATTATGACATTTTCACCCAAAATCAAAAGACCTGTGTTGTTTTCTAGAACATTGTTTCTGCAGAGCGGCAGGAGTTTGTTAGAAATTGGTGCAAGCAACCCCACCCCCTCTTCCCTTCCCTCCTTGCTGAGAGCTCGGAGCAGGGAGTTTGTGACCCACCCAGCGTCTTTTCTGCATCACAAATACAATCTTTTTCAAACTGTATTTTTTTGTCTGCTCCTGATTCACAACAAAAATAAAAAATTCTAAGATATGCAGTTTTAAGCTTCATTTTGTCATGTTTTGAGTTTGTTGTGTTGTTTTTCGTCCTTGTTCTTGTTCTGTCTTGTTTGTTTCTGTTTCCTGTTTTATTTTGAAAGTTCTCCTGTCTTGTCTGGTTTCTTGAGTTTTACTTCCTTTGGTCCCCATCAGCCCTGATCGTGTCCACCTGTGTCTTGTCTGCCCTGTCTGTATTTAAGTCGTGTCTCTGCCTTCCTCCTGTGCTGGTCCATTAACTCTGTCTTGGTGTTCATGTCATGCTCTCTAGTCCATGTTCCTGTCTCTTGCCTCGTCCACGTTTCATGCCTCGCCAAGTAAGTTTTGTTTTTGTTCTGTGATCCTGCTCTGCAGCGCTTTTCGTTTGTTTTCTTGTATTAAAACCCCTAGTCCCTGATCCTCGTGCCTCCGCCTCTGCTACTGGGTCCTACCGGCTCTCGAGCCACCCCCGCATCGTGACACATTTTTCTTTAAATATGTCCGCCATCATCCGAAAAATGACACCAGAATATGTTAAAAACACAAAAAACCAACATTTTCATCAGAGTGGGTCTTTAATAACTTTCGGTTTGTATTCTGTTTAACAACAAATGGGAATAAGATCTGCAGGATCCACATCACGGTTTCATTATTCCCTCTTCATCTTCCTCACCACTGTGATGGTGACTCAAGTTAAAGAGATGTTGACCTTTGAATAAGTGGCAGCAGAATCGATCCGCACTGGCCTTTCTGCACTCGATTCACAAAGCGTGTCTGAATGGAGATGTGCAGCTGAAAGCTGATTTATCGTGAGTAATCCCTGCAATCCAACAGCTTTTTACGGCCATTGTCCTACAGAAAACAGATCATCAGAGAGTCCAAAGCCTCTTCTACCTGCTGAAGATCACAATAAGCAGCATGGGAGACTGCAATAGCATCACTTAAAAAAAAAAGTTGTTTGTGTTTTTTGTCTCGCTGCTCCCTTTAGGGGCGTCTGCTGCGTCATCCACACTCATGTCCTCCTTCTCTGCATCCATGAACCCCCTCTTTGGTCATCCTCTTTCCTGGTAGCTCCAATCTCAGCATCCTTTTTTCAACACCATCACTGATCCTCCTCTAACATGTCCAAACCTCCACCCAGCTGTCCCTCCACCTGCTCTCTACAGATCACAGTGTCATCTGCAAACATCACGGTCCACAGAGATTCCTGTCTGACCTCAGCTGTCAGTCTGTCCATCACCACATCAAACTAGAAGAAGATCAAAGCTGATCCTTGGTGCAGTCCCACCATGACCTCTTCTGCCACACCTACAGAACATCTCAGTGCTGTCTTCCAGCTCTCATCCACGTCCTGAAAACCTCCAGACTTCCTCCTCCAAACCACAGCTCCTCCCTCTAGTGTAGAACATGTCATGGTCTAGGCCTGCACAATATACCGCAAATTTGTCGTTATCGCAATATCCAGCTCTGCAATATGCATATCACAAAAGACGGCGGAAATCCCAATAAATCGTAAACCTTAATTGTGTTAATACAACCTTAAGGCAGCTTGAAGCATTTAACGAATCAAATAAATCCCTTTGTGCGTTTGACCAATTGGATGGACGCCTTCACGTTGTTGACCAATTGGATGGAGGGCTATTATGTTAGATGTTTGTCTCCTATGTCGACGAGGGTCATTTGGAGTATAATTTTTAAACTGTTCCAATGAAATGGGAATGATGTTTTTGGTTATTTTGCTATTTGTTTATATACCGCAAATTATACCGTTATCGCAATATTAATCTCTAATATTGCATATCCCGAGTTTTCGTCATATCGTCCAGCCCTATCATGGACTTTCTCTGGATCTACAAAGACACCAAGCAGCTCCTTCTGTTCTTCTTCAGAAAATCCTCAGAGTAGATATTTCACCTGTGTATGTCTACATTGGTGCAAACATAAAGTAGAGGCTTTCCAAGCATCAGGGTGAACAATCAAAGACAAGAAAAACAAAAGTGTTGTGAAAGTTTAGAGGAGATCTGAAGGGGTTTACTCTTGGTGATCTTGTGATGGAGAACTTCTTCTTGGAAGTTTTTTCTGAGATGACTGCAGCAAGTGTGGGATTGGTAAATGACAGGAACTAAAATTAAGTTGGTAAAAAAGATTTTTCACTCTGCTGCTGCAGTTAAGAGTTTATGTCTGACACATTTAATAAGAATTCATTCATGTTTCTTCAGTAACGCATTTTGTATAAGTCCAATAAATTTTATATTTTACTTCTTATTCTGATGTTAATATCATTAGAAACCTTTGTGGTTTCTAATGACGATGAGCAGGCTGTGCCAGTTGCTGTGTTCAAGTTATTTCACATACTGAAATTTTAAAACAGTTCCCTTTACTGTGGACACATGAGACGGACAATTGGTCACAGTTAGGCACTGTTAGCTAACACTGTGGGCTCAGATTGTGCTCTTTAAATGCAGTGAGGGCTGTTTAGTAAAGTGCAGGCAGCTGTGATTGCTCCAGAGGGTCACCAGGAGGCTGGGCAAAGTCACAGGCTATGTCCGAAATCCCACTTTAACCCCTATATAGTACACTATATAGGGCCTTTGCCATTTTGTAGTGCTGTCCGAATCTATAATTCCAAAACAGAGTGCCCTGGAAATTTCCAGAGGTCTCTGTGAAAAACCAGTGCACATCGATGCTCACTAGATCGGCAAATATGAACCACAATGCATGGCGTCTGAACATTTTTTTGCCCAAAAAAATGTATTGAAACATATTGCTTTAATAAACTATCAACGTTTTTTTATCTTCAGAAGACAGTTAATTCATAAATAATCATCGCAAAACGCTCATATCAATAAGATTTTAACCTCGTGAAATCGATGACGTCATATCCGCTGTTAAATTTTTTTTAAAAAGTAGTAAGCATGGTGTCCAAATGGCTTTTGAAATTCAGGGCAGTACATAGTCCCGCATTACACAGTTTTAGTAGTTAGGGGTTAGGGCAGGAATTCGGACAGAGCCACAGCCAGCCAGCACAGAAACCAAGACAAGGAAAGCGAGCGACAAAATGAAATCAAACCAGGAAATCATAACACAAATTAATACAATTAAAAACAGATAAAAATGTTGAAGAGTAAAGTTGATATTAGAGCTAATTTTGAGTTCAACGCTGTGACAGCTTTGGTAAAGAAACTGTTCCTGAGTCTATTCCTCCGGCAGTTTGGACCTGAAACGTCTGCCAGAAGGCGGCAGGTTGAACAGATGAAACCAGATGTTGTCCTTCAGAATCTTTCTGGTCCTGCTGAGACTCAGTTGGAGTTGAAAATTGAGGTTATTGCAGTTGCTGATATTTTCTGAGGTGTTGATCATCTCTGTGCAGCTGGAGTCCCAAACTGGCAAGGCATAGGTCAGGGTGCTCTCGATGATGGAACCATAAAAGGTCACCAGCAGGTTTGGGTGGAGTTGCTGCTCCTGAGCACCTTGGGAAGACCAGGGCAGAGTTCCCCAGTCCTACCACTGTTACCTCATTGGCAGATTTGACATTTATGTTCTCTGGGTGGGCGAGTCATGAGTCACACCTCTAGGACTTTTTGGTAGTATTATCGTTTTCTGTCTTTGACTTTTGCCAGTATTTTGCAGAAGCATCAAGCTGTCAGTTCAGGATCTGAAGAAGCTGCTTTGTCCTCCAGGACCGACCCTTTTAGTATTTCTCAGAGGCTTTTAACCACAAACATCCACCTGCTGTTGTTTGTTCAACAACTGAAATGATTTGCTCCGGAGTAATTGCTGGGGCAGTACTGAAGAGGGAGAAATTTAAAATATCAGTTGGGGAAAAGGAAATAACCAAAAGCGTGTGCGTTTTTCAGCCATGCCAGGAAGTGTCTGTTTGTGCAGTCAGGTGAATCATTTGCTCCAACTTCTCTGTGAAGTTTTCTTGCAGAGAGCCCTTTCCTGACAGGAAATTGTTTATTTTGGGGAAATGTGTTGGAAAACGGAAATAAATGTTCCTCTTTGTAGAGAAGCGTTGACTCCCTCCGGCTCTGGGTGGAAGGATCTTTTTACTTTTAGAAAACATTTGCAGATAGAAATGGTAGCATTTTCAGGCAAGAAAAAAGTCTGCAGATTCTCCTGTTGTGCAAATGCATGCAAACAAATGATGCTCGGCACAGCAGTCATTCAGTCATCAGGGGTGGAGTTGCAGCTCTCCCCCTGGTAACTGTATATGAAGAGGCACGTCTCCTCCACGTCAGATCCTGATGGAGTGCAAAGTTCAGGAGATTGATGTTCCTCTCTGCTCAGGCTGGAAATAATTCATTAACACTCTTGATTTTTCACCATTTCAGGGCCTAGCATCAGCCGTTCAGGCAAAACAATGTCTGCAGCAACAGCAGAGCCACACTGCCACCATCTTTGAATTATCCATTATCCTCAGAGTGAGCTGGATTCGTTATCATAGAGCTCTGTCTAATGGGTGCAGACCCTCATTGAATGCAGCTCCAAAGCTGTCTGCCTTCATGAAAGTGACCCAGAATCCAAAACCCTGACAGTTAAAGTCTCTGCACTGCTGAAAAAGCATTTGAAAAACGAGACAAAACATGATCCTAGGTATGACATTGCATCTGGAAGTCAAAGATTTTGTCATCTTAAAACTAAGGAGTCAGTTCAGACAGCAATGTGTGGGGAAAGGGTGATGCAGCAGGTTGGAAAGGGTGGAGGAAGCTTTCAGGTGCGATGTGTGACCAAAGAATGAAAGGAAAGAAGATGGGGGTGAGACCAGCCATGTTAGAAACAGGAGGCAGAGCTGGAGGTAGCAGAGATGGAGTTGTTGAGGTTCTTTAGGAGGGACCAGGATGGATCAGGATCTTAAAGGAGACCTTTAAAGGTGACTTTAAAGGATTTTCACCACCTTTCATTACTGCATCAATGAAATAATTCCATCCATCCATGTGTCTATTATTCATCCATCCATTTCTCCATCCATCTTCCACCCATTAATTCATCTATAAATTTTCGGAATCCATTGAATCCCTTTTCGGGTCCCGTGGTTGCTGGAGCCTATCCCAGCTACTGCAGTAGCTACGGTAAAGCCAGGACATGTCCAGGGCCTCAAATATTTCAGTCTATGAAAGAGAGCACTACGTCTCATTTACAGATTACATCCATGATTTTGACGAGAAATGCTTGGTAAACTCATTTATGCTTCATGTCATGATTCTTTAAATAAGCCGATAAAAACTCATATTTTTTTCCTGCACAGCCTCTGAGGATGCACTGCAAAACTTGTTCGCTGGTCACCAGCTCGGGACAGTTAACCGGACACAGAAGGGGGGGAGAAATCGATCAGTCTGACTGCGTCATCCGGATGAACGACGCTCCCACCAAAGGGTTCCAGCAGGATGTGGGGCAGCGCACAGACGTGCGGGTTGTGGCCCACTCCAGCCTGCAGAGGGTGCTGCAGAGCAGGCAGCAGCTGCTGAATGGGAGCCAGGTCCTGGTCTTCTGGGGGCCAAGCAGCTGCATGAGGCGGGACGGACGGGGCCAGATCTACAACACCCTCAGGCTGATGAACCAACTGCTGCCCAAACTGAGGCTTTTCGTTATTTCCAGGATCAAGATGCTGAAGTTTGATGAGTCGTTTAAGGAGGAAACCGGCATTGATCGGTAAGGAACACATTTAAACCTTCTTAGCTTGATCTTTGGTAGTTTAGTAAATAGGTGTTTGAAAATAGGAACAACCACAAAACAATCTAGTGATTTTGTTTTTTCTTATCAAGTATTGTAATGTCAAATGTAAATTAGCAGAACACATTGTGTACTCGAGCATTTTGATTCATTTGAAGACCTCATCAGTAAATCTTAAAACTAAGACGGTCTTTATAGGAAACACGTCCAAAGCAATCAAGACTAGCAGCAGGGACTTCATAGGAAATGCTCAGAAAAAGGTTTTTTACAGGACAACCAAACAAAATCATGCAGATCTTATGCAAAAGTTGGACTGTTTTTGTTCTTTTTCTGTCAACTTTCAACTTAAATTCACCCTTTGCAAGCCTTCTATTTGTTCCAACTTTGGTTTTATCTCGTGTCACTAAACCTTGATTTCCTGGGTGAATGGGTCTGCGACTGTAAAGCACTGTAGCCCTCTAAGAAGGTAGTAAACGTTATATAAAAATACAACAGTCGTTGCATGAAGTAGCTTTGAAGAGTCAGCTGGTCAGAATTTTTGCCTGATGACAAAAACTATGCCAAATTGTTCCATTTTTGGAGCCTTTTTGTGTTTTTAAAAGCATAATTTTATGCAGTGTTGGAATTTCAAAAACAATGACAGTCCACCTCCACAGTTCTGTATTCTCTTACAGGCGCAACAGATGGGACAGAAGTGGATTTTGGTTTAATTCTACTTGCTGGAAATTATAGTTATTATCTTTCTGAATCTATTGTATTGATTAATTTACTGTTACCTTTATTTTGTTTTAAGGGTGTATTCAGACTGGAAAAGTCTGTTAGTCCGGACCGAGTCTTGAACCTTGCCTGTAATCAGACTGCCGTCAATCGCACTCACCTGCTTTGAACCAAAGCTTGTAAACAAAGCCATGTGACTTAAGATCTCTTCAGTCATTGGCCAGGAATTGGGAGGGCGGGGAAAACGAACTAGAGGCAGAAATTATGGAATTCCTGCGCTTTTCAATGCTTGTCAGGATAGTTCACTGATCCAAACTTTACATTTGGCTGACCAGTTCTGAACGTCTGAATCATCGTCAGGTACAACAACACTTTGTACTTTGGTCTGGCAAGAAGAAGGCTAAGAACGTACGCTGATAAGTGTTTATGACATTTAGATTGTCGGGAAAATAGTGTGAGAAGCAATGTATATCACCTTAAAAGTTGTTTCCTAATCTGTTTACATCCCATAATGCTCGACTAAGGTGGCTGTTTTGGTCTAGTTGTTGCGCTCGGAGCATGGAGCCTATTTAGACTGAGGAAACCAAGAGTGAACCGAAGCTCAGTCTGATTGGAAACGGACGAGACCACCCCCACGAAGGATGGGTCAGAGAGTGGTTTCTGGTCCTGGACCAGGGTCCGCTTGGGTGTATTCAGACAGAAACTTCGTTCCGGATTATTGGGGGAAACGAACTCCGGTTGAGTGAACTAAATGTGTCCAGTCTGAATACAGCCTAAGATTTAGTTTTAATCTTTACTGTGTCCATTCTATCGAATCATTTCAACCGGTCACAGTGCAGGATGAGCAGCCGTGACTCTGAAGGAGTGTCTTCTCTTTTGATTACTCTTTCTAACCACAGAAAGACGTCCAACTCGTGGTTGAGCACCGGCTGGTTCACCATGGCCATCGCTTTGGAGCTGTGTGACATGATCAACGTATATGGCATGGTACCTCCTGATTTCTGCAGGTAAAACATTTAACGAGTATAGTGACCCATTTATCCAATTATGTCAACCATTCAAACTATTTTGAAATGAAAGTCAGAAAAAGTTCAAACTGACAGTTTATCATGAAACTAAATCAGAAGATCTTACTCCACATGTTGGGTTTGTCCAGTTTAAGCCTTGCAGGTGGAAATGGGCTGTCTGTGGGGCAAAACTGGACTAATCAGTACTTTTCTATAGATGACGCTACACTCTGTCCAGTTCTCAGATAGTCAATTTTATTGATTTCTAGATTCAATGTTTTCTTTTCACACCCGTCCTGTTGCGTCACCTTGTATACGGAGAGCCAAAAGCAGAAAATAATTTTCTTTTGAGTAAATCCTATATCATGAGTAAGTTTAATAACAAAAGCCAGAACATCACAAAAAGGATAAGACGCTCCCGTGATGACAGCAACAAAAGAGATGCTGTAAAAACATTACTTCTCCCATTGCTGACAAACTCCTGAAGTTCTCAGTGAATCAAATGTGTCTCAGAGATTTTAGCCACAAGCTTAACAGGTCTGTACAACATTCAGGACCCCTTGAAATATCACAGATTGTTGTCTTGTTAGGGAACTAGAACATGGAGAACGTGTGAGGCAGAATGAAGGTGATCTGGATGTGACTGAGCACCAGAGGAGTGAGATGCTGCATAATTACCTCCTCTCTTAGCCCAGATTCCACTGATCTCTCTGTTTTCCTGTGTTTGTGTCTTTTTTTTCATCTCCCCGCTGTGACTTGCTTCATCTTCCTCCTCTCCACTCCTGCATCTCCTCCTAATTATCCCAACGCTGCTCCCACATCTCCGGCTCACACATTCCTTTTCATGCTTTCTTCTTCTGTGAAGATCCTCCTCCCATCTCACCGTGCCGTATCATTACTATGAGCCCTGGGGGCCCGATGAGTGCTCCATGTACCTCTCCCACGAGAGAAGTCGACACGGAAGCCACCACCGCTTCATCACGGAGAAGATGGTGTTTTCAAACTGGGCCAAGACGCTTAACATCCACTTTTACCAGCCGGACTGGGAGCCTGCTGCCACCATGACAGGCGGGAACTCTTCAGCCCCAGCCAGATCCGGAAACCCACGGTACAGACCATCGCAGCGTGCGTCAGGAAACCTGTGGACAGTTTCCAGAGAGCAGATTTCCTCTTTGGCCACCGTGAATGTACTAGGCAGCAGAAGGACAGAACAAGCTGTTAGCAGAACGCTTCGCCACTTGGCAGAATGAGATCATCAAGCAGGGGAGGGGATGAAACCTGCTAGAAGCTTGGAAAGTCAAAGAGACTCAATTAGATGCTGGAATGGCAGAAAGGAGATTTTATTAAATTTTTTATCTAAGCTGACACAAAGAAAAAGCTAAACACAGTAAGACCTGGACTCAGTTTCTTTATTGACATACTCTTGTAATGTTGACCTGACATGCTTTGACCAAAGAACTCAGAAAAGTTCAGAAATGTTCAGAAATGTTGGACTCATTTATTATTAAATATGCCCTAAGTCAGTTTTTCCTTATTTCCTCAAAACAAATCTGTCAAAAGTTAAAATAAAAGTTTTCTGCAGAGCAGCAGGAGTTCATTAGAAAATCACCTCTGAGTTGTGGACTGTTGGTGCCGAGCAACCCCGCCCCACTTCCCCAACCTGTTGCGGAGCAGAGCAGGGAGGTTGTGGCCCTGCCCAGTGGATTTTTTTCTGCCACAAGTATGATATTTTTAAAGAAATACTCAGAAATGCCATTTTAATCTTAATTTTCTTCATTTATGTCCTCCAACATCAGAAAAATGCTACAAATATGTTAAAAAGATGTAAAATGTCTGACTTTAGTTGAATTTAGCTTTAACCCTTGTGCTATCTTAGATGACCCCACCCTTACATTGACGTGTTCTTCCTACCATGACAAAGGTGGATGAAGGTGGAAAGATTTCATGTAATCCATGGACACCAGTGAAGATCACAAATCATTGAAGAAAAAAGGTTCAGCGCACTGTCTAGTGGGTCTAGATGACCCAACTCCCAATGTTAACGGGCCTAGAATAGCAAAAGGGTTACATGTTTCTTCCAGACATTCAATTTGATTTCAGGTTGGACTGTGTAATGATGGGGAAGTTTTTTCTGATAGGTTGCAAAAACCTTTTATCAAATATGAACATGAACTGACTATAAAACTGACTATAAATAACTAAAGGGTTAACACTGGGCTTTTATGGTGAAACATTCTCAAACGTCTCTCCTAATCTTTTACAAAGAAAGATATTTTTTATTAAATAATTTCTTGGCTGATTTATTTTCAGGCAATGTCCACATTTTTCTGGAAAAAAACGTAAATAATAACTTAAAGATAATTTAAGAAATTGTTTCTTATTTCGGAATTCATTTTTCAGCAAAAACTACAAAACAGGACACTTTTCTCCATGACACAGAGCATTCATTAATTCATGCAAAAGGAGACAAAGCAAAGAAATTAAGACTGAAAACATTCTTTGTTTTTTTGGTTGATCTGATGTGATCTTATTTTCTGAAAACTAGAGTTTAGGATCACATACTCATCAAAAGACAGGGAATAGTCTTAAAATATTTCAACCTATTTATAATAATTCTAGAGTAGAGGTTTCACTTTTTGAAATAACAAAATTGAGTTTTCAGGATCTTTCGATCCTTTGAGATGTATCTATACATGATTCCATCTCCAGTTATTGCCACCATCAGTCTGCCTGAGTCAGAACCTGGAGCTGCACTGCCCCCTTGTGGTGTTTTGTCCTTGCAGTATCTCTTCCTGCAAATAGAAACTCCTTTCTTAACTTTAAAATGACAGAAATGCTGCAGTGTATTTATGTAAAATAAGTCCATAAAAACTCTTACTTCAGGATCAAATTCATAATTTTCTGCACAGACTTCCATTTTACAATCAATCAACCATTTCTGATGTCATCACAGGAAGTGCAGCTTTTCCACATAGATTAAGTTGAAGGGAATACACAGTCTTTGGTATGTTGAGTCAAAGTCTTCTTTCTTGACATGTTTTGCTGTTCATCCATGCGGTTCCATCCGTTTGTTGCAAAGATATGATTTCAAATGCTGGAAGACAGCACTGAGATGTTCTGTAGGTGTGGCAGAAGAGGTCAAGATGAGACTGCACCTACGATCAGCTTTGAGCTCCTTTTGGTTTGATGAGGTGATGGACAGACTGACAGATGAGGTCTGACAGGAATCTCTGTGGAGATATTTGTAGAGAGCAGGTGGAGGAACATCTAGAGGGGTGGATGTTTGCTTTGGAAAGGAGACAAATGAGAGATAGAGGATCTGTATGTAAATGAGAAAAAAAAGAGCAGCCATGTTGTTGGTTCGGGGACAGGAGGCAGTGATGAAGATGTTGAGGTTCTCTTTGACCAGGATGGATCAGGAATTAATCCATCAGAAGAACAGATCATGGTAGATGTTCTGGAGATCAATGCATGGAAGCAGATGGAGATGGTTAGATAGAGGCAGGTGTTTTATTGTGGCGCCCCCTATGGGAGCAGCTGAAAGACAAAGAAAATTGTCTGGACACTGTCCAGTTTGTGATGATGAAAAGAGGATTGATCTCGTGATTATTTTTTGTGGCCAAGTTAACCCAAAGTTTTTCCAATGTTTACATCTTTGCTTAGAAAATGTACCAGAAGATTTTGTTTCTTACTCGAGAATCCTGGGTCTGGGTGTCTATGTGATCAGATAGAGAAAATATGAACAGTGTTGCTGCAAAAAACCACTATTGTTGGTAATTTTCCCATTTTCCTCAATTTCCTTCTGCTCCATCTCCGTCTCTCCGAGGAGTCACACTATTAGAGCAGCCCCATTTGGTGAAGCCAACAAAAGAATGTGATTGTGCTCCCATGCCTGCGCTCGTCTTCTCCACTTCTATTAGTGTGACATCCTCCTTTCAGGTGTAATGTCACCTGGGTTGAAAGCATCAGGAGTGGCCAGTTTGTGTAATTAGAGACCAGCAAGCCAAATGAGGAAGCTTAGAGAGAAGTTTCTGACAGGACGTTCTGCTGTCACGAGAGCAGACGGCAGACAGGAGTGGAAAAAGAAAAACCCCAAATCTCCTTCAGGGGAGAAAAACCTTTTTTCTATTCCTCTTTACCTTTAAATTAAGGCTCCATTAAGTGTTTACATCCTTTATTTTTTGTTTGAATTAATCATTTTAAATTAATCAAAAATGGACCACATTGCCTTAAAACCCCAAAACGGCAGTTGAGGGTTAAAGGCCATCTTTGACGAAAATTGTGTTTTTGGTGTTTTCAACTTGTTCTTGTGTTAAATGGAGGACATTTATAAAGAAAATGAATCTCCAAACTTTACAAATTTACAAAACTCCAAAGAAATTTCTTTATTCAAATCCTTGTGAATCAGGAGCAGACGAAAAAATGCCGTTTGAAAAGATCATATTTGTGACGTAGAAAAATATGCTGGGCGTGGCCACGAGCTCCCTGCTCTGCTCCATTCTGATGCATCCACCTGCAGACAAACAGATCCATGAACGTCTTTGTTTTCCTCGTCTGAGCTGGAATCTGGATCTAAACTGTACGTCTGGATAGCTCTGATACTGCTCACCAATTTCCTTGCACCGCCATTGTTAGGTTTGGGTTGTAAGAGGAGGAAACCAGAGAGCTTTCAGCAATGGAGAAGGGAAGAAGGTCGGGCAAGTGAAACTAAAATGACCACATTAGAGTCTGAGAAAAGGATTCTTCCAGCTGGTGGCTGCTAAAGGTGATAAAAGGTAAAAGGATAAAAGGAACTAATGACTCCTGGCTTTTTACTGCTTCTGCATTGTGGGTCAGTTTTGTGCAGTAGATGAGGGTATAATCACTCATCTTTACATGCTGGGCATCTGAAGTTGTTCCAACTGCTTCTATAGAGACCTGAAAAAACACTGGAATTAAACAGATTTTTGCTTCTAGACATTTCACAGCAAATGGATAATGAATAAGGATTATACGACCTAATAAGAACTGAAGGATTTTTCTGATATAAACAATAAAGTGGAAGATCAGATCAAATTTATAGGAAAGCATTTCATTCCAGATTAGGGAGCTTGGAGCGCTGTAAACAACTGATAAAAAAGTTTATAAAAAATAACAAATATTCCAAAAATCAAACACAACAAATTACATTACACATCATAAAAGTTTGAATTGTTTTTATAAAACACTTGATGAAAAACTTTATTAATTGAGCACCAATATAATTTGTTACGACCTATTATATGTTGGTCTATTTTTTTCTTTAAAACTGCATTTCTCACAGGTTTTGACCTGATTTTGCATAGAAAAAAGAAGAAATTAAATGTGTTTCATCTTAAAACAAATAATTTTATCATGTTTGGCTGAAATTTATCTGATTGTGCTCGATGTTTTCGTTTTTCCCCCCATTTTTTCCTTTTTGAAGGAAATGAAATCTCCAGTTTATGTGTCTGATGGTGGGAATCGCCTCTGTTTTCTATACGATGTTTGAAGTTGTAGTTTGTGATGTTAAGCGGGTTCATTTTAAATGAGGAGCACATTTTTTTCTTGCATCTCCATGAGAAGAGAAGAAAAGAGACTGTTTGCATGTACAATGAGATCAAAAGTCACCATATCAGAGCTAGAAAAACAAGATAAGAACATTATAGCATTTTATCAAAATATAAACGTGTGTACTATGTGCATCCAGTGGTTGAGTAAAATGTATGTTGCAGATAAAGCCCTGTGACAGTAGTGAGGCAAGAAAAATATTGAGATTAGACAAGAATAAATACCTAAATATACAGATCTACATATGCATATGTGT
This sequence comes from Oryzias sinensis, assembly GCA_037389245.1. Taxonomy (NCBI): domain Eukaryota; kingdom Metazoa; phylum Chordata; class Actinopteri; order Beloniformes; family Adrianichthyidae; genus Oryzias; species Oryzias sinensis. The sequence continues at coordinate 24,374,974 of CM074498.1, read as the reverse complement.
ACATATACATAGGTCTGTGCCAGAACAGAGTTTTATCAGGACATGCAGGAGTTTAACAGTTATTAGCTTTGGGGGGGAAAAAAACTGTCATTGAATCCGTCTTGGATGCAGGTTCAATGTTTTTTAGATGAAGATTTCCTTTTTCTTCTCTGTTATCTGACTTCCCTTGTGTCTGCTGCAGGTGCCTCCTGAAAACAAGCTGCCCCCGCCCTCCGTCCAACCCCTCAGGGATTTTACGCAGGATCATCCTTCTTTTTTCCTCTGTAAGGTTGACTGTAGCGCCTATAGGAAAGGAGGAGCGACGCTGAGCAGGAGCAGGCTGTCCGAGCTGCTCCTCTGCAGTTTGGAGACTTATTCACCGTCTTGTTTTTCTGGGGGAGCAGGTCACTTTCTTCTGGAGTAAAAAGGTCAGATGTTCAGAAAGCTCTTTGATGAGAATCATACTAGAGGTAATACATCACAGATTCTTATATTCATGTTTTTCTGATTTTCATTATGATATTTAAGGGAAAAAGAATCACTTTTGCTACAATTAGTTAAAAAAAAATTATCTTCCACTTTATTATTATGATGGCCCAAATGATTTCATTCTTTTAATATATACACAAATTGATTTAGTTTTAGTCATTGAAGTGTTTATTTTAAATGTGGATTTTTTTTCCTTCTGACCACCTCCTGTACTTAAATCACGTTGATCTAAATACAAACTCAACTCATCCATGAAACTTCATTCTTGCAAAATCCTTTACAAATTGGTGTTGTGTTTGAGCGGAGGAAAAAATGTGTTCCACAACTGGGGGCTGAAGAGGGCAGAAGAAAGGCCAAAATGTGGAGCCGAATGAATTCAAAAAGGGCCGTCAAACGAGATTGAAAGGAAAACTAAACGACTGAAGAAGAGGATGAGCGGTGCTTCTGTTGATTCTAAGCAAAAATTTCAGGATCTGGACCAAACATGAAGAAAACAAACATCTGTGCTGCAGGAATAAATGAGGAAAATGTCATCTGGTTGTCTCTTTGTTAATGTTTCTGCAGCTTCAAACAACGTTTTTCTGAAGGATTTTCAGCTCACAGTTAAAAAAAACTTTTTTCTTAAACTGCTTCAGTATGTAAGCAAAGGAAATGCATAAAAATGTTGAATACAACAACTAAGTATATTAAAAGAGTGATTTTGATCTCTTTGGGACATTTTTCATATTGGTAGAAGAAAATAATCTGGGATTTGGGAGGTATTGAATAAATGGATAAGAGAAGTTTACAGAAAAAGCAGCTTAATTAAAGGAAGATTTGCCCCAAAGGTGTGAAAATAAATCTCAGGCGTTGTTGAAAAAACTGTCATTGCTCCTTTCTCCATCTTTATTTTTTCTGCAGGTCTGTTTCCAGCATGACCGCTACCTCAGACACTCCCGAGCTCCAAACCGCCAACACTACCTGCTGCCACAAACATCTGTCCATCACAGCCTCGGCCGTCTCCATGACTGTGGGAGTCTTTTCCAACAGCTTTGCTCTCTTCATCCTGATCAAGTCCTACAACCGGCTCCGGATCAAGTCCAAAGCCTCCTTCTTGGTGTTTGCCAGCAGCTTGGTGATCACCGACTTGCTGGGTCACCTCATCAACGGCTCCCTGGTGCTCTACGTGTACTGCTCCCAAAGGAAGTGGGAGACCTTTGACCCTCATGGCGTTGTGTGCAGCATCTTTGGAGTCTGCATGGTGTTCTACGGTCTGAGCCCTTTGTTCCTGGGGAGCGCCATGGCTGTGGAGCGCTGCATTGGAGTCACCAGGCCCATCTTCCACTCTACGGCTTTGGCGTCGCATCACGTCAAAAGACTGCTGGCCCTCAGCTGGCTGCTCGCCGCCCTGGTGGCCTTCCTGCCCGTGCTGCTTCAGAGACCATACGAGGTGCAGAGCTCTGGGAGCTGGTGCTTCTTTCACATGGAGCAACCAAAAGACTGGCTGGATGTGCTGCTTCCTCTGCTCTTCTCCTTCCTGGGGCTTCTGGCGCTGATGCTGTCCATCATTTGTAACACCTTCGCGAGCTGCGCCTTGCTGCACGGCCGGCTGCGCCACAAGCAGAGCTGCAGAGTAACACCGTACCACTTAGAAATGATCTGCCAGCTCCTGACCATCATGCTGGTGTCCTGTGTGTGCTGGGGACCACTGTTGGTAAGAACATCTGGTTTTAGGATGCACAAAGACCCTGAAGGAGGTCAATAATAACGTTCTCTGCAGCCTGTGGATCAGTGCACACAGGAGACCAAATAAAAGTAGTTCACCCTTTTGTCACAATTTAAAAAAGAAGGACACCATAAGTGGTAAAAAAACAAAACAAGTTTTTTTATTTTAAAGCTTTATCCTAAATACTTTTGTGGCAGCGACCTGCTGCAGCAAAATCACTTCAATAATGAAGTTTCATCCGAAGAAAAAACAAACATTTTGAAAAGGATCCACCGAGCAACACATCAGACTAAAACTGTATAATGTTGCAGCAAACGTCACACGTCCCGACCTTATTAATTCAGACAGCAACAGGACAGCCCTGAAAAGCCAAAAACTTAACTTCTGTCTGCAGAAATGAGCTTTTATTTAAACTACAAAATGTAAAAACAGGTCATCTGGTACTTTGTTTTCCAACATTTCTGGTTTGACTCTGAGAATTGAAGAAAAAAAACACAACAAAAGTGCAAAGGTTGCTATCCAACCTGCAGACGAAACGTTAACTGAACTGTTTCCTCCTTTAATAGATGCTTAGAAAGCAATAAAGTGTTTTCATTTACAGCCTGAACATATAACAAGTATGGTATAAAAATGATGTTAACATGAAAGAAAGCATAATAAAGAGGAATTTTTTTAAATTAATAAGATGTCTTAAATTCTTACCATTAAAAGAAAAAATCTAGTTGGACAAAAATGTTTGATATCGATGTACTTTTCACTTTGTAATAATAATAATAATAATAAACTTTATTTATATAGCACTTTTCAAAATCAAGATTACAAAGTGATGTACAAAAATATGGGAGAAAATCAATATTAAAACAGTTTCCAGTATGGAGAAATAAAACTAAGCACACACATGAAACGGTGATAGTGGTTAGAATCAATAAAATCGATAAATCAGTTCACTTTCACTTCACTTTCACTTTCGGCTTTTCCCATCAGGGGTCGCCACAGCGAACGAGTCGCATGGTAAACTTGGCAATGTTTTACGCCGGATGCCCTTCCTGACGCAACCCTCTCAAGGCAACTGGGCTTGGGACCGGCACAGAAGTAGAGAAAGGAACAGGGAGCAGCCCGGAGTCGAACCCTGGTTTCACGGACGGAAGGCGCCGCAAACCAGCACGAGCTAAACCGGCTCCCTAAAATCGATAAATCAGTTAAATCAATAAAATCCACGAAATCAATAAAATCAATAAAATGAAAAATCAATGAAATCAACGAAATGGACAGAAACAATAAAATCAATAAAATCATATGTTTAAAATTTAAGAACCAGTAAAATCATTAAAAGCACGCCTATAGAGGTAGGTTTTTAAAAGAGATTTAAATACTGGTAGGGACCCAGCGAGCCTGATCTCTTCAGGGAGACTGTTCCAGAGCGTTGGGGCTCTTACAGCAAAGGCCCTATCACCCCTGCTCTTCAGTCTAGATTGTGGGATTGTTAAAAGGCCTTTCGCCGAAGATCTAAGATTGTGACCAGGTACATATGGAATGAGGAGATCGGCTATATATTTAGGGGCCAGTACGCTTGTACGCTTTACTCTTCAAACTTTGAGTAATTTTCTGTCAAATAGACAATGAAAAACATATGTTGTTGTAGTTTGGTACCTTTACAGTAATATCAATCAGTGAAACAGCCAGTCAAACCCATGTTTATCCATTTAGAGAGCAGCAAACCACACAGGTTCATGTCTTTTAGAAAAGGCTAGACGGTGCTGGAATTCACAAATTCAAAGCTTATAAAATTCACTAAAAAAGCTTGAAAAGGATTTCAGTGAAGATGACAATTTGGAGCAAAACCGTTTTAGAGAACAGTTTGTGAGGAAGAAGATAATTCACCTCAGACAAACAGGTTTAGATGCTGTTTTCATTATCAGGGTCTCCTGATGGTTCAGTTTCTATCTAAGCAACCTAACATGATATATTTGTCTTTTTCAGTTAAGTTTGTTTCTTTTTTTTTTGTGATATTTGTTTTTGCTGAAAGCCTTGAATTCATCTCCACTTTGACCAACACGACGATTCACTGAACAGGACTAACAACCAGAGAATCAGGTATCAGGGAACTGGACTGACTGAGTGTAAAGTCCATAGAACATGATTTAGTCTAGGTCCAACCAAATGAACTCCATTCAGTCGCCATTTTTTCGCAGTACTAACACCACCATGTTAGAGCCAGACATTGTAAGCAGTGATTGGTCTGATTCAGTTTGGATTCAGTGTTTTCTGTGGCAACCACTCTCACCATTCAGGAGTGAGCTTGTTTGTTGGAAGGACACACCACTACCACTTAAAAGTGGGCTAAACAAAATCTGTCAATCAAATAACATTAGGAGTTTATTGCCATTTGTACATGTAGAACATGTACATTGGAATTTTTCTTCGGCAGCTCTCAAGTCAGGGTTGAATTACAGAAGAACAAAAAAACAACAAAAGCTATCAAGGTTCATGAATAAGATGAGGAACAAAATTTAAGAAAGAGAAGAGTAGAAAAAGAAATATGAATGACTTGCAGAGAGACATAATGCAGTCATGACCATCATGTCATTGCAGTGTGTTAACCTTTTCATGGTTGCCCTTTGTGTCGTGTGTGACATGTTGTGGTTGTTCATTGTTCATTGCACTTAGTGTCCTGGCTGGTTTGCATGTTGTGTGGTTCAGTTCAGTTCAGTCCTTTCCAGGCCAGTCTCCCGTCTCTCATGTCTTGTGCTAGCATTCTGACTGCAGCTGGGAAGAAGCTTCTGTGGAAGCCTGTGGTGTGTGCGTGGATGCTTTCAGGCCTGTGGCGTCTGAGGTTGTGGCCTGAGTCCTCACACTGGATCAGTGCGTGGGCAGGGTGGTGTCTGTCCCTGGTAATCTTCGTCGCTCTCCTCCTGCTGCGTTGTCTGTAGATGGTCTCGATGGATGGAAGATTGCAACCAATGATTTTTCCAGCTGTGTTGATGACCCTTTGCAGCATCTTCTCTTTTGTGGTGGTGTTTCAAAAACTGGCTGTTAGTCTGCTGGTGAGGATGCTTTCTACAGGCCCTCTGTAGTCTTGGATGAGGGTTTGGCGCTTGAGTCCGGCCTTCTTCAGCAGCCTGATGAAGTGCAGCCTCTGCTGGGCTTTCTTCACTGTGTTTTTTTCCCAGCTGAGGCTGTCTGTGAACTGCAGACCCAGGAACCAGTGACAGTTGGTGCGCTCCACCACAGTCCCGTTGATGGTGAGCGGCGGATGTGGCGGGGCGCTCCTTCTATCTAAGATTATTTATTTTGTTTTTTTACGTTGAGAACAAAGTCATTGTCCCCTCCGTAGATGGTGATCTTATGCACCTAGGTCTCTGTATGGAGCCTTGTCCCCTCTGATGAGACCAAGGACGGTTGTGTCGCCTGCATACTTAATGATGATGTTCTTGGGAGTCCTGGGAGGTTCAGTCGTAGGTGTGCGGTGAGAAGGGCTTTGGACGGAGGCAGCACCCATGTGGTGTTCCTGTGCTGACTGTCAGCTCTACAGAGACTTTCTCTCCCATCCTCACCACCTGTGGTCTGTTCGTGAGAAAGTCCAGTGTCCAGTTTCGGGTGGGTTTAGCCACTCCCAGTTCAGCGAGTTTAGTTTTAAGGCTCCACTTACTTTTATTGAGGCATCTGATTGGTCAGTTTATGACGTAAATAATTTGAACTATAGAAAAAAATTCATGAAAAAATGAAGACTATCAAGAACATGTTAAAAAAAAGTATCAGATCCTGAACGGTTCTTCTGACCAATAGAATGACTGAGTAACAGCTGTTTATTTCTCTATAGAAGTCTATGGGATTTTGGCTTCTCAGAGCCATTTCCTGTTTGGTATGCCAGAGGGGAAGAGAGTCCAGTCCTCATTTACAGTCTTAGGCAGTGCAGGAAGATGTGCCACAGAGCCACAGAGTCAGTTTGAACCACAAGCAACCTATAGAGCATCCGATTTGGACTACAAAGTCTTAAACAGGCTGAAAGCATCTGCATGTTAAGACCACATCTGCAGCCAGTTCTTCATATTTATTAAGAGCTGCTCTAGTCCAGGAATGTGTGACCACCATGTCAAAATAAAGGTTTAACCACTGAATGTAAAAAATAACAAGAGAGAGCTTTGATGCAGCGCCATTGGGCATCATTTCTTGAAGTAGAAAAGTAATGAAATATAAAAAAATCCTAACTTTTTTGTTATTATTGTAATGACTTAAATGCAATTGTGTTGTGTCTGTACACCCTGTCAGATCCACGTCATCGTTCTGAGTACCAGACGCAAGGAAGAGTCTGTGTGTTTCAGTCTGCTGACCACTGTCCGAATGGCCACGTGGAACCAGATCCTGGACCCCTGGGTCTACATCCTGCTGAGGAGGGCTGTTCTGAAGAAGATCTTCATGCTGTTCCACAGCTGCTGGACCTCAAAGCACCCAGACCTCCCGTACTGGCAGTGCAGGATGGTCGGCAGCTCCATGAAGGCCAGCAAATCTGACCCCCGCTGTTCGGCTGCACCAGACACTGCCATCACATCCATAACTGGAGGCCTGGCTTGCGGGTCACACCTGAACACGCTCAGCTCGTCTCCACATCACCAGTAATCACTGTGAGCTGCCAGAAGTGTGCCGTTCTGTGGTGTGTAGGCTTTCTATCTGTTTCTAATTTTCAGTGTTTCAGCAGTTCTCAGAACAAAAAGTAGGGGTGTAACAATTAATCGACTTAATCAATGAATCGATTTCTATTTCTACAACCCAACAAGATCGATCTGTCTGAGCCAAGTTGTCAATCTAATTGACCTAAACTACTATAAAATTGTTTCAAAATGGAACAAATCGACTATAATCGATGCTGGAAAATAGCGTTTGGACTTTGGCATTATAAGTCCTTTCAACAAAGAGACGACGGCTATTTTTTTTAAAGTTCCACTACGATCATCTTTTCATTTATTCTCAAAGTGTTCCCCGCGTTTTTTTAGTTATGATTATTCCGCTTTTAGCTAAAATCAAAAGTCCTGTATCGTTTTCTAGGACATAGTTTCTGCAGAGAGGCAGGAGTTCATTAGACGTTCACCTCTGAGATGTGGGTGGGACTGTTGGCGAAGAGCAGCTACGCCCCCCAATCCACCCGGCCCCCGTTTTTGAGAGCTCGGAGCAGGGAGGTTGGGACCCACTCAATGTATTTTCCGCTTAACAAATTAGTTATTTTTCAATCTGCAATTTTTCATCTGCTCCTTATTCATTTGAATAATAAAAAAACACTAAAGAAATGCAATTTCGATACTATCATCTTTATAAATGTCCTCCATTAATTATAAGAGTGTTAAAAACACTAAAAACACAAGTTTATTAGTGGGTCTTAAAAGCGATTCATAAACACTTTCCAGCACTTTCAGCGCTCAGAAAGCAAAAGTTTTAGCTCCTCTGCTCTTCTTGTTAGCAAGTCACTACGTTGTAAATAAGAAACCTGTTCTCAGCGCTTTAGTATTAAGCTGTTTCATGTTGTTTCGAAAATGTGCATAGAATGTGAAAAAATGAGACTCTGAACATTAAAGAACAAAACTTAAAACTGTAATTTTTGTGTTTTTTTAGTCAATAATAATGAATTCTTTGCTGATTCTTTGCTCTGGTGACACATACGTCTACATATTCATCATGTGGATTTATTATAAAATTATTAATAAGTTTTTGTTTTTGTTTTGTTTTTTTTTGGGGGGGGGTCTTTTTTACCCTCTTTAGGAAGGGCAATATGCTGCCCTTTCTGCTTTTACAGGGTCAAAAATCCATCGTAGCTATGTGGAAAATCTTTGAAATGAGGCACACTGGGGAGTTTCTCTCCCACTCTGCCATTCCCCATTGAGAAATCTTATAAACAATGAAACCCTTGTGCTATCCTAGGCACTTTAACGTTGGGAGTGGGGTCATCTAGACCCACTAGACAGTGCTCTGAACCTTTTTTCTTCAATGATTTGTGATCTTCACTGGTGTCCATGGATTACATGAAATCTTTCCACGTTTATCCACCTTTGTCATGGTAGGGAGAACACGTCAATGTAAGGGTGGGGTCATCTAAGATAGCACAAGGGCTAGGAAAAGAAGAGGGTTTGAAAGTAAAATCTATTCAGAATTGGGTAAGAAATTGCCTGGCTCTGCCACATGGAGCAGTACTTGACTGGGTGCATCCTTACAAACTGCTAAAGCATCAACACTTGCATAAAATTAATTTAACTGCTCAGTCAAGTCCTGAAGACCAGCAGACATCTGAGAAAACTGTTGTTTATACCTGGTCAGAGCCCTTCCAAGCAGTCTGATCGGAGTTCATTAACTGGCCAGAGTTTACTGTCACACTAATGTAAGACCCCAAGAAGACACAGACTTAGCTGGATAATGAAAGATGTGGAGTTTAACAAAATAGATATGTGAAGCTCGAAGAGACCTCCTGACCAGCAGGGCAGTGGGGACATCAGGAATGACGGAAGTAGGTGAGATGTTTCTTTTTTCTTTACACCCCTGAACCTCCTCTGAAGGTTCCTTCAGAGGAACGATTCTCCCTTGGTTGCTCAGTACAGGGATTTCTTCAAAAACTCTTTCATCTACCGGTAATCTTTTGGTCACTTCTACAAACCATGGGCATACAGTTAAGAAAACCTTGTGATGTGACCTGGACTGATTTTTTTTTGTGAGACAACCTTTAGAAATCAAACTACGATGAATTGAACTGAAGTGCAAACCAGTAAAAATGACTCTAGGATACATTTTATGTCTTTATTTTTCAGTTTGAAGTTGCTTCATCTTGTAATCTATTTTCAAAATGTTTCCAGTGGTATTTCAGTTATGATGATGTAGTTTTTAGGTAAAATCTATAAATCTGTGTCATTTTCTGGGAGTTGTGGAGCAGATTAGTGTTGTCGTGGTCTTTTTTTTGTACAACTACCGGTGTGAATCTCATTGGGACAACTGTGTTGTTATATAGGACTATATAAATAAATTTGAATTGAATTTAAATTAAATGTTTCCGTCATTTTTCTCATCTGCTCCTGATTCCCAATGATTTGAATAAAGAAATACTTAGAAATACAATTTTGAGCTAAATGTTCTTCATAATTGTCCTCCATTATCAGAAAAATGCAACAAGAACATGTTGAAAACACAATTTTCATTGGACTGGGTCTTCAGGAATTTTTCAAAAACAGTTTCATCAGTATAAATTTTATTTTAGAATTAGACACAGTTCTGGTTGCAGCCAGCAGGGGGCGGCAAAGTGTTAGTCCATTATTTGCTGCACTCTGGTAAGCAAATCCTGCAAAAAGAGTTCCTGCAACATAGCTGGACTTTAAGAGCGACCCGGAATCCCGGCTGATCCGATTCCGTGGATCTGATGTTAGGATTCATATACTTGTTCTCCTCAAATTTAAAACTTTGATACCACAATCCTTCAAGTTTACCGAAAAGGTGTGAGAATCTGTCTGAGGTCTGAGGATATTAAATGAGCTCTCCATTTTGTTACTTGATCTGTGTAGCAATGATATCTGGATTTAATGAAACTGTATTCTGATTATAATCAATGAGTATCACATAACTGATGTCATATGTATTGATTTTAGTTAATGATCACTATATTTAATAAAGAAAATGTGATTAAAGTTTTGCTTTTTTATCTGCATTTCATCGTTTCTGTAAGGAGTTTGGTAAATCTGTGATTATTTTATTGTATCGACTATAATTAATGCTTGAAATAAAAGTCAATCGAATCAAACTTTCATTTTAAAGATTTGCCCGTGTGTTTCTGAAGAGGTTGAACGGTTCATATCCCAGCCCTCCTCCCCTGTCGCCCCACCTCCTGCCTTCCCTGTTCCATCCCATAACAGACAGGAACCTGAGAGGAACAGCAGAACCAGAGCTGCATGACTAACGCTCATTCACCCTTTAACCCCATCCTACACTACAAGAAAACCCAAAAACCTTTGCCTTTATGAAACATCAGGAGAACAGTTCACACTCATTTTAGTTATTGTCTAAATTAAAAAATAGCAATAAACATAATTTATCACAGTTTTCAATCAGTTTTGTTATTTTGCAGCTTTAACAGAGAAACAGGAATCATTTCAGATTGCGTGAAATGATGCCAAAGTGTTTTTAAGCTGCTGACTGAGTGAAAATGTAGTTTTATTGCTTTGGTTCTGAGGAACATCAAACTTTTCCCAATTTTTCCCAAATGTTTATCACACTTTGTTCTATGGAATAGATGTTCTGGATTTCTGCCCAGCAGAACCGGCCTGCTGGTTGGGTCCTGGTGGCATCCGCGACCACTCTGCTGCTTGGAGAGAAAGGCTGTATGAAGCTCTGGAAACATCTACACGCGTGTGCACCGTGACAGAGAGGCTCTCTTTCAGGACTCCCTCTTAAGAGTCTTTTATTCTTTAGCTTTCTGTTGAAGCCGTTCTCTTAAGTAACCTGAGAGACATAGCAGAAGGTCCATTTATGAGAAAGAAGGGTTAGTTCTGTTGTCCTGCTGGTCTTCCATGTGTTGTGGATTCATCTGAGGGGCACATGGAGAATAAATAAATCTATCGTCTCAGATTCAGATCATTTGGTCTCTTCCTGCTCTCCTCCGTCTTCTCCTCTTCACCCAATATAGTCTATTCTGCTGCACAAGATCCCATCCCTCACTCTGTGTGTGTTAAAACACAGCAACCATTTTTTCATTAGTCCAGGTTCTCCATCTCTGGATCAGAGTTCGTCCCGGGACGCCCGAGCTGCAGGAGGCGGAGAATCTCCTGTCACGCTGTTCTGCGCCACTGGTCCGATGCTGCCCTGCTGGGCTGTTTTCCGGGCCTGTTGTCTGTCCCAGTCCGTGGCCACGGCCTCGTCGTCCCAGATGGTGGAGGTCTCGGTGTCGCTGATGTAGCCCGGCTCTCCGGTGTAGTGGGTGGGGTAGATGAGCAGTGGCTCCACAGAGAAGGCCTTCAGGTTCCTCGGCTCAAAATGAGACATGTACTGAGCGCTGGGGACAACAGTGGAGGAGGGGGGTCAAACAGAAGCAAAGGAATTTATTAATCAACCTTTATCTTAGTTTATTTTTCGTCAATTTGGTCGATTTTACCCATCATGACATTCCTACTTTTAGTATAAAAACAGAACCTTATATAAACATAAATGCTGCATCAGTCTAATTTTTTTTAATACTGAATAAAGAGGAATCTGTTCAAAAGTTGCTCAAGAATAAAAATCTAGAAAACAAATTTTTTTAAGTCTTGTAAATCTAAAGGTTAAAAAAATTGGACATGGAAAATCAACTTGATTCCATTAAATTGACAATTTTAATATGCATTTTTCAATTTCATATAAAAAAACTACGCAATTTGATCTTCTTAATGTGAATATTTACTGAAAACAAAATCTTTTGCATTTTAAGTTGCTGTGAAAATATTTCTTCATTCAAAAGTCATCACGTATTCCTGTTTCACGATTCAAATTGACAATGTAGGTCCGCATCAGGGCCAGCCCTGCCTACGAGCAATCAAGCCCCGCCTCCGGGATCTAGTGGACAGAGTAAATTCTATTGCAGAGGATGGAAGAGTTTTCCTCCGTACACCTGAAGGGTTCCTCATCATCATACTATTTAATGCAGATTAAAGCCAAATGGTCTAAGGTTCAATTTCTTGTATCTGTGCACATTAAACCTAAAATATGAATTAAAAAATGTTTACTTTATTTTTATTTGTTTTTAAATTTAAAGCAAAGAGACTCAAAACATTTATTTTGCATTATGGTTTCTTTTGAAAAAAAAACTAAGTCGTGCTTTGTTCTTAAACATTGATGCTATACAGTGGGGCAAATAAAGTATTTAGTCAGTTTTCTTTTATTCTCCTGTAGTATAACAGAAACCTATCATTATGGAGGCAGTTTTGCTCCAAGTGCAACACTCACTGTTTGGAGTGGAAAGCTTAAAAAAATATTTGGTTAGTACAATTATTTTGCAGGAAAAAAAAAAAGTGCAAACAAAACAAATTTCTCTCCAGAGAAATTCTCTCTTTTCTGCACTCGAAACAGAGCAGGGCACATCATTACAAATGTGCCAGAAAAGCCAGCCAATCACAGACATGAACGTAAAGGTTGATGTATCTTTGAGCTTCAGTGCTTTTTTCAAAACAGTGAGTGTTTAATAACGGGTCGATTACTCTGTACTTTTGCCACCAGTTACCTTTTCATTGATACTCAAGTAGTTATTTTGTTGACTACTTTTTTCTACTTTTTGGGAAATATTTTTTAAAGTAAAGGTATTTTTACTGCAGTACAACCTTTGGTATCTGAACGTCTGGGTGCCTCTTTAAATCTTAGTGTCGTGCTGGATGAAACTCCAGACTTTGAGTGAGCCCGAGCTGCTGAGCTCAGTGACACTGCACTCTTTGTTGAGTTCCTTAGGTTCTGCGTGTTCTTTAACAGAGAATGCTTGAAAAGAACGTCTGCATTAATGCACGCGTCTACAGACACTTATCTCAATTGACATTATCATCCCGTCCTGTCACCTTCTCACATTCAGCACATGCAGGGTGTTCACTATTCCATACGTGGAACACTGGGGACACGTCTCCATTTATTCAGAAAGAATCCACACATTCTCTGTGTTCGTCTGAAACCAGCCCCCACACCTCTATCAATGGGAATCTTGTCCCAGTTCTGCAGCCAGCAGGAAGAGCCGTGCGGGTCCACATTCCTCACACAGAGAGGAGATGGGGGGGGGGGGGGGGTCTGGGACCACGGAGGTGCCCGACTTCCAAAGGTTTTAGAACAGGACAGACGTGACAGGAAAGGAGCCAAAAGAAATGAAGAAGAGGTTGGAGATGATGGAGGTAAATAAAATAAAAACATCCCTGCACTGGACCTGATCAGTCTTCCAAAAAGTGAAACCTTCTTGTGAAAGATGGGGCTCTTTATTCCTCTTCTTTCTAAACGTCCTCAGCGATGAGCTGCTCTTACGGGTGAAAACGGGCTGTCTGCGGACGCAAAACTGCAAACCTGTGCGGGGTGCGCCGGAAATATCAAGGTCGTAGAGCGATCAGTGAGTCCTGGCCCTTTACTGACTGCAAGCACGTGGTGTGCACGTGATCCGTAAGTGACCGTAGGACGTTCACACAAACTAAACTCTGATTTCCTTATTTCTAACAGTCAGGCTGCAGCAAGGAGCGCGCACGTATCACGTCAACGTGAACAGCACTAACGGATTTAAAAAGTCTGTACGACTCACTTACTTCCCCTTTACGTATTTTATGAGTGTTCACTGCGACCTGTCACCTGCAGCATGCCCATGGAAAGAATGTGCAGGAACATTTTCTCTCTACGGGTTCACCGAGCGGTCTACACTTATAGTGGGAGTCACCGGTGTGCGCCGTCCAGGTTTGACTATTTTTTTGCCTGTAAGGACAGTTGGGACTAGAACTTAAACTCCAAGGTCTGCTGCTTTTTGCAGACGTGTTAATGCTGTTTCTCTGATCCCCTTTTCTGTCAGTCTTTACTCTGGGCTTTCCATTGAGCTATGCTTGAGCTTATTTTGAAAATCATATTGAGAATAAAAGTCACTTAATTAAAAATATTGCCTTTTCAAACGTCCTGTACTGTGGTATAACTTTCTGCATGGCATGTTTGTGCATTTCCTTCTGTTTTCCATCATTTGATCTATTTATTGAAAATTTTTCACGTTTTCACCACAATTTAGTCTGACGGGGAAGCGGAGGAAGACACTGACTTGGGATGTTTGTTGAACATGATGGGCAGAAACTCGTCAACCGGCAGCATCTTCTTGAACGGCTCAGCATCCAGTAACTTTCTGGCTCCCTGATTCGACAGCGCGTAACCAAGCGTCCAGTAGGAATAATCGGCCACGACCAGGTTGTTCACGCCGTTCACGGACTGTTCTGGTTGATGCACCTGCATGCGCTTTCGCCCCACGTATCTGAAGGAACCAGAACACGGTAAAGCAAACAAACATTTTCATCCAACAAACTACATAAACAGCAACACAACAACAGGAGCACTGAGGCAAACACGGGCCTTACATGAGGTCCCAGTCCAGCTGGGCTCTTTCCACGTCCTCCATGATGGCCTCCAGTCTTCGCCGGAACCTGGGTTCAAACCGCACATCGTCCTCTAGCACTAGAACCTTCTGGAAGCCCCGCTCAGTCACCTGATTGATCAGAAAATCAGTCAACGGCTGATTGGAATATTTTTTTTCGGTTTAGCATAGAAACCACTTTCCTCCGCTGGTTAGTCCTCATCTACCAGCTGCAGCACAACGAGCGGCAGGCTCCATAGTCACTACCATGGCAACGCATCACAGCGTGTATCAAATAGTCTGCTTCACTTGAAAAAACCATTTAAAAATAATAAGATTTGATTGAATATATCTTTCTTTTGTCATTGACCATGGTATTCGCGGGACAATGACCTGGGGGGAATGAGGGAAATGAAGGGTCTTTGCTGAAGCGACCACTCAACTGACTTCCCGCCAGCTCATTTTTGATAAGAGACACCTTTCAGGGCACCATACCCTACTTATATACCAGACAGGAAGCCACTGGGGACGCAGCAGAGCATCAGACCCACATCAGGGGACAAATGAAACATTTACTCTAGTAGCAAAGTTTTACTAATCTGCAGCGTTTCAGCTCAGATGTACAACTTATTCTGAATTACAGGTTAGATTGGGAAACCTGGAATTGTCCAAAAGTAGCTGGTTCGGAGGAAAATCGCAGACGTTAAACGTCCGCTTATTTTTACAGCATTATGTTATAAAAACTGAAGTCTAGCTAGCGGCGCTCACCTGTCTCCATATAGAGTGATGGCTAAGGAAGCAGCCGATCTCCCCCCGAGTTAGGACTCGACCCGAGTACGGGTCCTTGTAGCCCGGCAGCATCTCGATCCCTAGCATCTGCAGCTGTGACGTGTTCAGAGCCCTGAGAGAGGAGCAAAGCAAGTGAGGCAACTGTAATGAGGAGGAGAGGACATCCCATAATTTACATCCATCTGGAAACAGACACTCCTCAAATGGCGCCAGAAAACCCGTAAGGATTCTAACATTCCTGACATGGGATTAAAGCGGGTTCTGAACGGCAGAACCAACTGGACTTCCTGCGGGGGAGTCCAGGTCATTTATGAGGCGCGTGACGTGAAGCGGCTGACATACTTCCCGTCCACGGCATCCACCGATGTGGCTTGAAGGCCGAGCGACGCCATCGTTTTCAACATTCTCTGTCTTCTGTCAAGTCGCCGTTTCAAATTAATCAGGAAAATCTGGAAATCAAAAGCAAATGCGACTTTATTTACAAAGCACTTTTCGGAACGCAAAGAACTTTTGCACATTCAAAACTATTTGCACATTTCTGCTGTTTATGTCTGTTTACTGTTTGTAAATATTTTTCAAATTATTCCACCTTATTTGTTGACATTTATTTTGTTGTTATATTATTCTATTTTCTTTTATGATTACAATCATGTTACAGTAATGTACAAATTTCCCGAGAGTGGGATTAATAAAATTAATAAAGTTTCTTTGATTCTGAACCTAAAAGTATTAAAACTGAAACGAGAATGCCCTCAACCCTCTCGACCCCCCCCCCCCCCCAGCACCAAACATAATGAAAAATCTCACATTTTTTTTACGTCACAAATTTCTACCTTTTTCCAACTGCACTTTTTTCATCTGCTCCTAAATCACAACAAGTTGTATAAAAAATTACTCAAAAATGAAATTTCAAATGTTTTTTTACGTCATCAGAAAAATGCTACAGTAAATGTTAATAATGCCAAAAACACAATTTAAAACTGCGTGGGTCTTTAAATGTCAAATTAACACATTCCTAAATTTCAGTTAGGAGACAGAGTCAGATTTTTTTTTTTTACAAAATTGTGAGTTTACAGACATTTTTTAGGGAAACAAGTGTCTGAGGAGGGGGGGCAAAAGATAAAAAATACAGAGGACACGAAGCTAAGTGAGCAGAACGCTGAAGGTGGAGCTTCTCTGGACAAGTGTAAGCATGAGAAGAGGCTCCTGACTGTGCCTAAATGGACTCTTAAACTCACTTCTTCAAAGCCCATCTTGATCTGCGGCGGCGGCAACATGTACACGTGCTCAGAGGGCGCCATGTCGTGTTCAACTGTAGGCAGAGGGGGGAGGGGTTCACACAGGAAATTAGTAAAAACGAATTTCTGAAGAATTTCATTTAAAGTCTGAGTAATAATACAGGAATGTAAAACACGGAGAGAAAAAAGACAGGAGGGTCCCAGGTCAACGTGGAGAAAGTGTAGAGTAAAGTTTGGTGAATGGTCAGAGGCGTGAGACTCACTCAAAGCTTCGGTGATGGTGTGGATGAAACTTTCTGCCTCGTCCTCCACTGTCTGCTGCGCCTTGAGAGGGACGGGCAGGAAGCCATAGTGCTCCCTGTTGCACAAAAACATCTGCACATCTAAGAAACACAAACAGAAAAAGGAAATTCAGTGTGTGCACTCCAACAGCTGAAAGCAGTTCCCATCCAATGAGAAGAGGCGGAGCAGGTGGAGCTCTGTCATCTGGGACAGCTTTACAGCTTTCAGTTTCAACGGAAACTCAAGCTTTGGGTTTCTCTAAAAAGGTGGAATCAGTGCAGAAGATCCAAACAGCCCAGAAACAACTTCAAATCGTCGACAATATTTAAACACTGGAGAACCCAAAAGGTCAAAGTTGGCCCTCATTTTTTTAATGTAGTATTTTTTCCCATTTTTATTTTATTTTTATATTTTTAATTTCTTGGCTGCTGTTAATTGTTGGCTGCCCAAAATAAAAAAATAAAAACAAAACCCAAATTTGTTTAACTTTAAAAGCCCTGAAGAAAGTTTTATTGGGTTCTCCAAACATTATTCTGTAATTTTACAGAACAATTACGTTACCTAAAAAGTATTTTTTACTAAACATACTCTTCCGTATTCATAAAGATTGTGAATCGGCGATCTTTTACGTCACAAATGTTTGTGCTTGATCTTTCTAGAACAGATCTCAGATGTCCAAGTATTCGTATACTAGTTAGTCAGTTAGTTTATTAGCTTAAATTGCTTTTAAAGTGTTTTTATTTTTGGGGAATTGAGTTCGGGATTCATTGTTCATCAAGAAAAAGCCTGCTAGATTTCCGTCTTCTTCCTCTGAATTCATTCCTCTCTGGATAAATTCTCTTTTTCTTCCTTAATGACCTCAAAAATGCATTAATGATCTCTTCATGCTTTTTTTAGGTTGTGGACAGCCTGTAAGGAAGAGGACATAAATGTGTTCAGCATCTAAGCGAAAGAGAAGCTGACCTGCTTGGCGTGCTGAGAAAGCAAACACCATGATGTCATCAAAAGCCCAGCTGTAGTCTGGGTGAGGCGGGTAGAAGGTCAGCTCTTTGCTAGATTCACGTCGCAGGTCCACCAAGAAGGTGCTGTGCACCATGGGAACGCGGAAGCAGCCTACCCTCTTCCACTCCCTGATTGGTTGGTAGTCTGGGGTTCGTCGGTAGTAGCCCTGGCGAGAAGGACGGAATTTTCAGAACATGCCAGAACAGAGTGGGTTAACTATGCTCTTCAGTCTGTACTGCACCTGTGGGGTGATGCCACACCAGAAGTTGGAGTAGAGAGAGCGGGACTCCAGCATGGGAGCAACCAGGGTTAAGTTCTCGGCTATCAGCAGGTCCAGCACCCGAGGGTTGGTCAACAGATTATCAGTATCTGCAAACTACAGAGAAGAGGTCTTCACCTTCTGACCAAACAAAGGGTTCAATCAAAATACCAACCTTTATTAAATAAAAGACTGTACACCAGGTCCTCAAAATCTACCACCCTGCATGGTCTACAGCTGATTACCCGAACCAGGTGTGTTCAGCCAATCAGAATGACACCTGAGTCAGCCAACCAGTACAAAGCAGAGCAAATCAAAAACCAGGAAGGATGGGAGATCTGAAGGACCAAGATGGGGCAGGCCTGCATTACAGTCGACTGAGGAGAAGTAGCCAAAAATAATTATGGATTATTTTAAGGCAGCAATTGTTACACACAAAATAACTTGTCATTAATATTACAGGATATCAAAGTCCCACTCTGATGAAAATTGTGTTTTTTGGAGTTATTAACATGTTTTTTTTAGAATTTTTCTGATAAGGGAGGACGTAGATAAAGAAAACTAAGTTCAAAATTGCATTTCTGAGTATTTCTTTATTCAAATCGTCCTGAATCAGGAGCAGATGAAAAAGTGCAGATTGAAAAAAAGAATCGTGTTTGTGACGTAAAAAACACGCTGGACGGGGCCACAGTCTCCCTGCTACACTCCATTTTGATGCATCCACCTGCGGACAAACAGATTCATGTACATTTTTGTTTTCCTGGTCTGAGCTGGAATCTGGATCTAAACTGTATGGCTGGATAGTTCAGATACTGCTGCCATTTTTGTTACACCCCTAATCTTAGGTTGGGGGTGTGAGGGACTGGAAGCTAGGGGTAGAGAATGTAAACAGATGGATGATGGGATCTCAACACAAGGGTTACTTCTACACTAATGGTCCCACCCACAACTGTGAACTTCTAATGAACTCCTGCTGCTCTGCAGAAACTGTCCTAGAAAAAGATACAGGTTCATGGATTTTGGCTAAAAATGGCATCATCAGGATAATAAGATCAATGCAAACGCTTTGAAAATTGATCAGAAGACGATCAGAGTGGGACTTCCTCCTTTGTCAAACAGCACTCCAATGTCTCACTGTGTGTTAGCGTTTAGCGTGAACATGTTTGTGAAAAAACTAGGATTTATCTTATCATTCTGGATCTGCTCTGTAGGGATTAGATTACCAGGATGTAGTCGGCCCATCGTTCACGCGCAGCCTTCAGAGCCGCTTGTCTCAGCTTCATCACATGGTTGAACCTGGAAGGAGGCCAGTGCTTGGGACCCCACTCATCTGTGAAAGACCTGAAGTCCAAAAATTTTAACGAATCTCCATGAAAACAGAACCAGCTGTTTGGAACGTTTGACTCGCCTGGGTTCCTCCATTGGCCTCCACTCCACAAAGTGGTAGACCTGCTGCACCTTCCTCAGCCATTCTCTCAGCATGGCCGTGGTGTTGTCCACATTATGGTCTGTCGCTGCCCTGAAACACAAACACATGCGATGTAGGCTCAATTGAACCATCTCAGTTGCTGTCGTGAGGATAGAAGCGGCTGACATTCTTCAGCAATCACCGCTGGAACTGTCAGCGACGCCACGGAGGAGAAGGCCAAACATTTAACACGGCAGCTTCATCGCTGACATGCTGACAGAGCGTCTCATGGATCAAAGATTTGAAAAAAGAATATCAAGTGATTGTGGATCAGGTTCTTCAGAAATGCACATTGTTGGAAACAGAAGCTAATATAAGTCCAGAGTGTTTACTCTCAGCTTTTTCCACTTCAGCTGTCTGACTCAGTGAGGACAGTGTGACCACTGTTTGTGCGAGTTTGGGTGTGTGCGTGCAGAGGATACTTCCATATGCAGGATAAATTAAGATGAAAACCCAAAAGGAGACACTGCTGCTCTTTGTTTTGTAGAGATGAGGAATATCACCTGTTCCCCCCTGTGCTTTACTTAGAAAATCGTTTAGAACAGAAAAGTCAACAGGTTGTTTGGTAAAAATCTGTTTCCAGGCTGGACTTTTCCACTGCCGACTATAATATTCCTTCCTGTTTTACATCGGGCATCCAGAGAAAGAAGACACACACACACCTGACCAGCAGTCCCTCAAATGAGCATTTGACACAGCACCTGTGTTGTGTGTGTAAAGCAGACACACACATGACAACACATTTGCAGATTCATCCACGTGACTCAGTTTGGAATGCATTCCAGTTGGACAGAAATGTTTTTAAACAGCTGGAGAGTGACCACAAAGCAGCAGCACAATAATCCCAATACCAGTGTTTGTCTGTGTGCGTGCGTGCGTGTGTGTGTGTGTGTGTGTGTGTGTGTGTGTGTGTGAGAGCAAGAAAATGATCATCTTTCGTGAACCTTCATGAAGTTTTACTGCAGTGAGACTTGTTATTTATGAGCTGCACCAGTGCTAATTTAAAATATTAAGGTTTTATGTTTGAAACTGGAAACAGCTCGTGTTTGTGCATGTGTGTGGATGTGTCAAGGGGGCGGGTGTGTGCATGTTTCTGTGTGTGTTTGAGTATGTGTATGTATGTATTTGTGTATTTGTATATATCTGTGTGTGTGTATTTGTGTGTTTGTAAATATGGATGGGTGTCTTTGTGCACGTATGTTTGTGCATGTGTGTTGTGTGTATGTGTGATTATACCTTTTTCACAGAAGGTAGATCAGTAGTGGTGACCCCCCCTCCCCCTCTCCCTGTACATATGTATGTTTCTCCAGCTGTTTATCCTGCAGGAAACCGACGTGCTCTGACACGCCACATGTCAACAACAGAGTTGGCTTTAGGCCCTGAGTAAACGTGAGCAAATCAGAGTGTGCGTGCACGTCAGTGTTTTCAAGCACTTCAATGTGAGCGTGCAAATAAGAGTGAGCGTGCACGTCAGTCTGTGCATGCACATAAATGTGAGTGTGCAAATCAGAGTGAGCGTGCACGTCAGAGTGAGCATGCACGTCAGAGTGTGCGTGCACGTCAGTGTGTGCATGCACGTCAGTGTGTGCATGCACTTCAATGTGAGCGTGCAAATAAGAGTGAGCGTGCACATCAGAGTGTGCGTGCACGTCAGAGTGTGCGTGCACGTCAGTGTGTGCATGCACGTCAGTGTGTGCGTGCACTTCAATGTGAGCGTGCAAATAAGAGTGAGCGTGCACATCAGAGTGTGCGTGCACGTCAGAGTGGGCGTGCACATCAGAGTGAGCGTGCACATCAGAGTAAGCGTGCATGTCAGTATGTGCATGCATTTTCCGCGTGTGCGTCCACGCCTGTAAGCCAATGCTTAAAGTCTGCAGAAGGGATCCAAAATGTTCTTGATCAGCGTTTTAGTCTTTACAGGAGTTCCTGCAGAACTCTTTAAACCCCCAGAACACAAGAAGCACGAGGCGAGGATGACTCAGCACTTCTGCTGATCTGAGAGACCTTCTTTCTTTTACAAATTATTTCTGGGAGATTGGTACAAACGTGTGACGCACTTCCCTCAGAAATGTTTGAAGAACGACTTCCTGTCACAATACAAATGACGGTGGTCAGCGCGTTTGTTTGAACTCTTTTGGAAAAATAAAGATGGAGACATCAAGACATTGAACTGGTTTTCTTGGACGTGTCCAGTCTAGTACCAGAGGAGGAACTGTTGCCTTCTCTCCTCTCCTCCACATCAGTTTGTTTCGGTAGATTTGGCCTAAATCCAGACTTCATCATGGTGCTCCGGGCCAGACTTCAGCTGAACATCGCTTCCTGTGTCTCAAATCTAAAACCCCTCCCCTCATTTAAACAGGTCCACGCATTTGACAAACACAACACAGACAGACACGCAATGTTACACAACTCCACACAAACTTCAGTGGTTCTCCCATGATCCCCGTCTTCCTCGCTGTGAGCCCTCACTGCGCTCCTTCCTGTGCGTCTCGCTGCGCTCTTGAAGTTTACGGTGAGCCTCATTATATTGTAGCCTGCAGCTCGGAGTTCACATCAGCATCTGGAGAACACGTGTCACCTTGACCGCACAGACCTCGCTCCATCACATCCATCCTCTCCAGAACCTTCACAGATAAGATAAAACTCCATTTCTTGAGACTAAACAATCACCTCTCAGGAACCTTGACTTTAACCACGGCCTAGTTGCACAAGCTCCCTGATCCGCCCCGTACTGCCTGCACAAACTCAGGTGCCAGAAAAGTGAAGATGGCACATTGCTGCTTTGCCTGCATGTATTTGAAGTGTGTCCAAAGCAGGATTTTGTTGTTGGTCGCACACATTTAAAAATAAACTTAAAGTTTAAGTCCTAAATGTTTTCTCCATTTGTGTTCTCTCTCTGACTGACTTTGAAAGCTTGCTGTCGCATTAACCCAGTGCTTCTCAATTATTTTTTGCAAGGCCCCCCCTAGGAAAAAGAAAATGTTTCGCGCCCCCCCTAACCCCCCCCCTACACACACACACGTGGTGACAATATATTAGGTTAGTATCCATAAAATTGTGTAATTATACCTAAAATTGTATCTTTTAACATTAAAAAAAGAAAAAAGCTATATAAATCCACTTTCAACAAATATTAACTTTATTTTACCACAGAAACTCTGTTATAGTCTAAAACAGAAAAGTAGCTTAAAGGGCCTGAAATAAAAAAATCTGTCATTCCTTATTTAAACTACAAACATTTTGACCAACTGAACCATTTGATGCTGAGAAAAATAATTCAATCAACAAATAATATTAAATCTAAATTGATCTGAAACAGTAACAGCACCAATATATTTAACGTTTTTAGTCTGAAGAAGTAGATGAAAACATTGTGCTGATTTGTTTTCTAAATGATGGATTGTTTATCTAGGATCTCATAAAGTGCAGCTGTTTTCCTGCATTACCTGCTGTCTGTATGTCAAATACTGACACCAAGTAAACCACAGGCAGACAGAAAGAATACATTGATGGAAAATAAAGACACTTCATCAAAATGTCTACAAATTTTTAATAAAGAATGACATTATTAGCACGGGCTGAGTCATCTAAAGGCACCGATGATCCTGGTGTTGGGCAACAGGCAGCTGTCCTCTGCGTGCCCCGTGTTACCTGGCAGACAGAGCCCACACCACCCCTCCCCTTTCCCTCTCACTCACGCAGCCGGGTGTGACACGAGACGGGAACAGCTGCGCGAACGGGGATTCAAAGGTATCAGGCTGTTACAAACTCTGTGATACAAAACAGACAATAGGAACTGAATAGTGGGCCAGATTTCCAAGCACTGAGCCGCTGTCACCACCGCCCCCACATTAAATTTGCGCACCGGACAATTGCCCGTATTACCTGAGCCTAAAACCGCCACCACCGCGCGCCACCCCTGGCATCGCTCCGCGCCCCCCCTGGGGGGCGCGCCCCACTATTTGAGAAGCACTGCATTAACCAGAGAGGGTAACAATAAAAACAAGAATAAAATCAGGGGACCTTTTTAATTATTGCCTCCATGAAATAAAAAAAAAATATTATAAAGTTCAGGAGCCTCGAGCAGTCTCTGTCAGGCCGCCAGCTCGCATCCCGGGAGCCGGCATAGTGATCAGGATCGCTCCATGGGCCCAGAGACACACCGTCCAGGGTTTCCCCGCTTTCGCTCAACGGTAGCCGGCAGGGGTAATGTTGTGCGATTTGGTTCAGTACCTCAGATCACATCTGTACCATTGACTTAACATTGAAACTGGCGCCTCTGCCGCACGAATCCCGTTAGGTGTGAACACAGTTTAACCGTAACCCGTAATCCAAAATGTAAGCCCACCTCTGGGTCTGTGCAGACTAAAAAATGTTTAGCACTGGACACAATTTAGAAAATTGCAAATAGTCCCTTTGTTTCTGGCATTTAATTTATTTGCTGTTCAAGGTAGTTTAACAATCGGCATCTGCTAGCATCATATCAGTTCTGAGCCACAGCCAGTGCTGCTCGCTGCTGCAATGTAGCCTACATTATAATGTAATTTAAAGCATTTTTCATGGACTTATCAAAGTTCTTTTTGGTGTGTAATTTTATCAAACAGCAGAGACTGGTTCACACATTTGTTTTGTCGTTCCACACATTGTTCAATAAGTATCCCTTTGGAACCAAAAATTTCACTTTTCACCTTTTCTTTATCGCTAAAGAGAAACTTTGGAGAATAGAGACTGTCAGTCGGTGTTGCCCCCCCCCCCCCCCCCCCCGTCAAGCTCTTTACTTATGCAAGGAAACAGAGGCTTCAGACAGACATGAAATATTGCTTTTTAAGACGCTTAAGTTGTGGGATTTTTATTAAAAACCTCATAATCATAATTTAAACACCACTGGGAACGTTTTTAAAACAATTGTCATATAGAGGGACTTTAAGTTTTATGTTTGAAACTAGAAAACGCTTGTGTTAGTAAAAAATGTCCTCATGCTGTCCTGAGTTTTAGTTTATTAATTACAAAGCAAAGATTTACAGTCATCGCATTAAAACCAGGTGTGTGTTCCCCACAAACCTGATGATTAGCGTTCTTTTCGCCTCTTCCTAACCAGCTCAGGTAATTATCCACCTCAGGAAAGCGTGTCAGGGACTGGACCCTAAACACAGAGGCTGCTCTCAGAAAGTGGCCCTTTCAGATAAATACAGGTCTGATGGGCCCCGCCGGGCTGCTACCACCTGATTGTTGATTCAATAAACTATCTAATATCCCTCCCAATAATAACCCAGTGCTGCTTGCAATTAAGCAGCAAGACGCCGTTTTCCTGCGAAGCATAATGAGCACGCTCGCGTGCCGGCGTCTGCGCAGACTCTGCAGCTGACGTGGCTCTCTGCTGGACTGAGAGGGCAAAGGAGAAACGGACGTGAAGAGGGATGGGGGAGAAGAAGGAGAACAGCCGGAGGGAGGGGAGGCTTAGAGGGATGAAGAGCTGGAATTTCTCACAGCTTTGAGGGTCAACAGAAGCAGTCGGGGCCGGCAGGGTCACACTCAAGTGTGACGTTCAGCAATCAAACTCCAAACTCTGCAGGAAAATCACAGCATAGAAAGAAAAACAAGCACAGAAAGAGTCTCAAGAGTATTTTTCAGTTTGATGCTTTTTTTTGTTTCAACTGTAGATAAAAATCATCTGTTGGACTTCAGCATCTATTTGGTTCATGCAACCCTTTCTGAACTTTAGCATAAATCCAGCTGATCGTTTCAGCGAAGAGAAAAGACTCTCCAGATTCAGAGGGAAAAGAGGATGTAAGCATCATGAGACAGAGCGATTAAAGGCGCTGAAATCTGACAAATGCTTCTATCAAAGTTCTGCTGCATTCTTCTTCTGATAACTCATGGTGACACGTTTTTCCTGCTGCTCCTGAGCCTCCACCACCCATTCCCAGGTGTAGCTCCATCCTCAAGCAAAGTCACCGCCACTGCTTACCGCTGTTCTCCCCCTGGGGTTGTTTTCAGAGGAATTTTCCTGCTGTAAAACGATGTCTGCAAATGTGAGGACGTTTTGCATCAACAAGACTAAAATGCAGAATGTCCTCATGCTTTTGAAATTCTAATTTCAGTACAATATGAATTCTGTTATGTTTGTAAATGGGTCAAATGTCCTTCTGTGATTGTGAATTCTTCCTCAAAGTATTAAAGCGACGTTTGAGTTCCTGGTTTTTGGCTAAAACTCCTGCAGACCTGAAGAAAAAATCCATTCAAACCACATATTCAGCCCTTTCCTCGTTGTTACAGGTAAAATTGCCCATTTGAGGTCATAGTAACCAAAGCTGCTTCCTTTGACCTGAAGCAGGCGGATCATCATTTCCACGAACATGTCAACCATAGAAAGTGAAAACGCCCTTTCATTGGGGTGAAGTTGGTATAGGAGGGTGGCCTGCTGACCCCACAGGGGGAATTCTTGTGCTTCTCCTGGCTCGTTGGTGACCTCAGGACTCGGAGTCAGCAGGAGCCAGAAGGTTAAGTGTCAGTTCACGTTGGGAAATGCTAGGAGTTGAACTTCACCCTCAGATCTGGAACCTTTTATAGTCTAACTTTTTTTTAAACCATTTCATTTTATTTTTATTGTAGATATGTGTTTATTTTACTGATAGTATTTATCATTAATATAATGGATTTTAGTTAACTGGTTTGCATGGATTTATTTGACTGCAAAACACTTAGTTGTTCTTGAAAAAGCTCCTCAATACATCTGTAGTGGTTCGTCACTGTTGACATATTTAAAGTCCCACCCTGATCGTCTTCTGATCTATTTTCTCAGTGTCCCCGTAGGTGTTTTGATTATGATGATGCTGTTTTTAGGTAAAATCCAAAACCTGTGTCGTTTTCTAGGACATAGATTCTGCAGAGCGGCAACAACTCCTACCTGTTGCAAAGCGAATCGGGAAGTTTTTTTCCTTCACTTTTTAAAATAAAGTTAGAAAACTTACAGGTGTGAAAGCAAAGAACACGTTTGTATTTTGACAAGCTGGTTATCAGGAACGTGTCACCTGGTTTTTTTCTGGAGCCAACATCAAAAACCAAAACAGATGTTCAGGAGAGTTTTCTCCTCAAACTGGACTCCTCTGGCTGCGGCCTCAGACATAATTATGGGCTGTTCCAGCACACAGCTCTGGCTCTCTGTGGGTCTTACAGGGTGAAGGGCGGCTGAGTGGAAAACAAGCTCTGTGCCAGAAGAACACAGCGGGACATGTTTGATGCAACGCGCGTATCAAATTACTGACATCTGGAGGCAAAGACTTGCAGGTTTTCCTGTTGGGGACCTTTCCTAAAATGTTTTCTTCTCTGCTTCAGAGCTCCAACACTCCAGAAATGTGGCCTGCTCGCTCCTCACAAAGGCTTTCGATGACGCAACACGCCGGCCCGGTCCGCTAATCTGTTCCACACTCTTGGATCAGGAGTTCTCCCTCTCTGTTCTGGCCTTGGGTCACCAAAAACGGTTCCTCCTTCTCTACTGGGTTTCACAAACCTCCAGCTGCTGAACTCCGTTCACACAACTGATGTTTGGGAAACATCCGGAAAGCTTTGTCCTGTGGAACCTGTCAGTGTAGCTGGAAACACCAGTTTCATCTCAGAATGAGGAGTCCAGACAAAGATGCACCTGAGCACAAGAACAGCCGGCAGACACCTCTGCTCAACGTACATGTGCAACTTTTTATGTTTCATGACAACCACAGCATGTCGTCATCAGGTCATCCTCCCGACAACAATTTCTACAGTGGAGGATCTACTGAACGAATGAGAAAGCTGAGCTTCTGCTCTTCTCCGTTCCAGAGAAAAACAAACCAACTGTTGTTCAGAAACTCATTAACATTTTATACAATTAGATCTAATAAGAAAAACGGTTCATTATGATGAAACCAGCGGGACACAGCACATACCTGACTGTCAGCGAGGCCGTAAATCTAAAGACAGTTCATTGGTTTAAAGACACAATGTGCCGGTTTGAACCAGCCTGCAGGGAAAACCTCAACTCAATCAGCACTCCTGCATCCAAGTGAGCCTGACGTCTGACAGAATCACAAATCCCATCAACCAAAGCTCAGCACCTGGGGAAGCTCTTCCCGCCGCCGGCTGCAGGAGGAGGCGTGAAGCTGAGGTACCAATTTATGAAACTTCCTGCAATCTGATTAAGATAAACATGAATTTAGCTAGTTCTTGTTTAACTTCATGCAGTAAATGTTTGTCATCATAAACAATTCTTTAAGATTTTCAATTTGGTAAAAAAGTTTAGAGCTTTTTTGCCTAAAACGGCAGAAAGAAAGTGTATATGTTCTTGTTTGTGTTCTAGAACTTGAAGATCAGCAGAATTTAAACAGTTTTCCTTCACAAATTATGATCACATACAGTAAGTTAGTCCACATGAAGATACAGGATCTTCTGCTCGGCTGTAGAATTTACTGCTCTGTTGGTCAAACTTGGGGAAAGGTTGCAGCTGTTGGTGAAAATTTGTGAGTAATTGGTAGAATTTCCAGTTACGTTGAATCTTTGAGAGGCTGGTTTGGAGGGAACGTGTGGACGTTCGGACACGCCCACTGTGAATTTATAAACTCTCAACTTTACAACATTGTTGAGGAGTTGCTTAAATCTGGAAAAACACTAAATATCAGAACTGGAGTGACGTTATCTGTAGAGAATTGAAGTTTATAACATGAAAAACTTGAAAAAATATAATGAAAAAAATTTGGATTATCAAGAAAAAAGGTATCAGAGCCTGAATTTTAATTTTTGACCAATAGAATGACTGAGTAACAGCTGTTTATTTCTCTATAGAAGTCTATGGGATTTTGAGGGTACTTCCTGTTTGGAACGCCACAGAGGAGGAGTCTTTTAGTCCTGATGAGAAACAAGGAGGATTCTGGGTCAGTTCTGCACACAGCCCTCCTTCTCCTTGGTTTTTGGCACATTTTGTTCCCAAACAGTAAAAAAGATGCTCTGAAGGGATGGCGCCCACATTCAGACGTCCAACCACAGACAGCTCCTGCTGAACAAGGAGGGTCACCTGACCGAGGAATCAAACCTTTAACGTGTTCAGGATAGCACACATCAGATGAAACATAGCTTTCTCGTGAGAGGAAACCTCTGCGTCAGCGGGGCGTAGAACCCCAAAGGCTTGGAGAACGGTGCTGCTTTCTGCTTTTTATCATCATTTAAAACGGAGCAACACTGATGACACCAATCAGAAAAGCATGAAGCTTCTTCATCTGCGTTCAGTTACACGTGTCACCACAATGGAAAACATGCAAACACGAGTGATGACAAACAGTCTCACTATCATGTGAACTTCAACTATTCTCTGCTTTTGATTCCAGAAACCGCATCAGAGTCTCCGAGTTTTACAGACGAGTCGCTTTCAAACGGACCTGATGCTTCAGTGGTGGATTTAGGCTGGGGCATTGTGGGTAATCGCCCAGGGTGGGACATCAAAACAGGTCAATGCACAATCCTATCATTCCCAGTCATTTAAACTGTCCCATCAAATGTCACCTTGTAGTGTAGAAGGTTTAGCTGGTCTGGAGAGCGCAGGTAATCTCACATTCTTCAGGATTAAGGGGGGGGGTTAACATTTTAACCTCAGGAATTAAGAGAATTTATATTTAGAGTCAAGTTTGCGAAGGACCAGGAGAGTCTTTTAGAAAGTATAACAGCTGTATGGTTAGTAATAAGATGTGAAATGGAAAATGGGCATCACTGTCATTATTGCTAGTGTGAATATTCTCTCTGAAGAGGCTGACGACATTAGAAAAAGAAAAGAAAAACATCTGAAGGATTGCAAGTTTCCTTAAGGAATAACAAAAATGATGCAAAAGCATGAAAACAACTTAAAAGGACAAAAAATGAACGATGCTCAACAGTAAGAAACGATGCCAAAAAAAGTGTGTAAAGCAGAAGTGAAATGCAGAAAGGAGCTAAATTTGCTTCTAACGTGTTATCAAATATCACGTGTGAAATAAAATGCACAAGTCTTTCCAAGAAGCGTCTGGTCATTATGAATCTGTTCTGAAGCAGAAAGCTCTTTAGATGCGTTCACACCAAACACGATTCACGTGGCCCCTTCGAGTTGACTGCTCTCTTTCGCACGTGACCAAAAATGTGTTCCTTTAAGCTCGCCGCTGCAGCCGCGTGTGGGAGGAGCTTCCAGCTAATGTGTTTAGCCTGATTTTAGCCGCTGCCCTGACAGAGATACACCGGGTTAAGAAAATGGATGGAAGACCAGGAGAACTTGATTAATTCACTTTAATGGCTGTGTTTTCTACCCACCGTCACTGAATCCGTCATGTTCCCAAAGTTCAGTCCCTGATTGGTTAATGCTATGCAGATTTCAACATTTTTTTAAATTGTCGCCCGCCACCCAATTGGCGCCGCCAGACCTCAGACCGTGTCTGTAGCATTGACTCAACATTGAAACTGGCTGCCTCCACCACGCAAATCGCATTTGTTGTGATTGCAGCTTTAGAGTATATTCCATTGAGAGATAAGCTGCGTTCACACCTTGACAGCAAGCGAAAAGAGTCATACATCGCCAGGTAGTAAACTACGCTGTCTTGTCCCAAGACGGGCATAAGAAACGGCGTTCAATTGTGTACAAAAGCGCTGTTAAAAGCGCTATTGTTGCCTTTTCTTTTGCTGACTTTTAGCAACAGTGTTATTTTGATTGTAGTGTTTCTTTTTTGTTCTTCCTCTTCGTCTTCTTTTTTGTTTTTACAAGGATGTATTACATTAATAAACTATTTAAAAAACAGATCATAACAGGCTGTCTTTGTCACAGACAATAAAGAAATCTCTTATGGTTACAAAAGATTTGTTCATCTGTCAGGTGTCAGGGTCACCCTCGTGCTCCTGATTGAGGACTTGATCGTTCACATCTGTTTGGCATTTAGACAACCTATATTGGTCCTCCAAGCCATCCAGCCATTTTCGGTTCGTCTGCTTCCATGAAGGACTCACCGATCAAAGCCAAGGCCTACGCCAAAGCTCACGCCAAAGAACCAAGACCAACCCCAAAGAACCAAAGCTCACGCCAAAAAACTAAAGCCAAAGAACCAAGACCAACCCCAAAGAACCAAATCCAACGCCAAAGAACTAAAGCCAACGCCAAAGAAAACTAAAGCCAAAGCCAAAGAACCAAAGCCAAAGAACCAAAGCCAACGCCAAAGAACTAAAGCCAAGGCCAAAGAACCAACGCCAAAGAACCAAAGCCAATGCCAAAGAACTCAAAACCAACCCCAAAGAACCAAGGCCAAAGAACTCAAGACAGACACCAAAGAACCAAAGCCAAAGAACTCAAGACCGACACCAAAGAAATCAAAACCAACCCCAAAGAACCAAGATCAACGCCAAAAAATACAAAGCCAACATCAAAGAACCCAAAAACCAAAGCCAAACCCCTCTTCATCCTACAATAAATTTCACAATTTCAAACTAAGAATCAGAATCAGAATCAGAAATACTTTATTGATCCCACACGTGGGAAATTTGTTCGTTACCATAACAACTGACAGGAAAAAGACTAAGAATAATATAAATAAAAAAAACAAGAACAAGAAAATTTGTGGTATAATTTAAAGAGCTATTTACAAAACAGTGCAGGTAAAGAGATGTGCAAAAGAAATGTGCAAAATTAAGAAAAAAAGAAAAAAAATGTGCAAAGGTTATCTTCTGCATTGTGAGTTATTGAACAGGGTTATAGTATTGGGTATGAATGACTTTTGGTACCGGGCAGTTTTGGAGCGGAGCTGTCTGAGCCTCCTAGAGAAGGAGCTCCGCTGTTTGTCTAGAACAGGGTGGAGAGGATGGTCTGGGTTGTCCATGATTGAAAGGAGTCTGTTCAGTGACCTCTCCATCACTGTTTCAAAGGTTTCCTGTTTGCAGCCAATGACAGAACCCGCCTTTCTGATCAGCTTGTTCAGTCAAGAACAAGGAAAATGTGGTATAATTTAAAAGGCTATTTACAAAACAGTGCAGGTAAAGAGATGTGCAAAAGAAATGTGCAAAATAAAGAAAAAGAGGAAAAAAAATGTGCAAGGGTTATCTTTTGCATAGTGAGTTGTTGTACAGGGTTATAGTATTGGGGAGGAAGGATTTCCGGTACCGGGCAGTTTTGGAGCGGAGCTGTCTGAGCCTTCTAGAGAAGTTCCCTGTCTGCATTTCTGGGTCCAGCTTACTCCTCACCTAACATTCATTCATGTATTTAAACAATGTTTAAACAGTAATCAAGTGTTTCTGTTGTAACAGCATGTTGGTTTGGTAATTTGATGGACGCCTCTGAGTTTTTGATAGACAAAACGCCTTTCTTTATGCCATTTTTCCTGGTGATTTACGACTCTTTTTACTTGACGTATTTGGTCCTTAACAACAGACCTAACTGTGCATTTCGGGCCTCCATGTTTAAAACCTTTGCATTCACGCATTGCTATGCACGTTTTTATGACCATTTTCAGGCTTTGCATACAAAACTTGCAGTCATTTAAAGTTAAACCAGTTGCACTTTGACCAATCGAGGTTTTGGTAGTGTTGTGTGGATGGCGTCCTTTTTAATGCATAGAAGTGACAACTGTTTAAAAATTATTAATGAAGGAGAAATTATTAATTGCAGTTTGCTGGAAATCTGTGACACCAAGTCTTTCATATATCAGAATAGAGCTGAGAAAAAAAAAGCCTGGAACAAGATTCACCAGATTTATACCGTTTCGACATTTCACACCAGACTCTTCTAACTGTAGGAACATGCCCTGGTGTGAAGTAGCGTGTGAGCACCATAATCTAAACGCGCATTCACATGTCCAGTGTGAACGTAGCTTCTGAATGACTGAGGGAGCAGCCAACGTTTCATGTGAGGCAGAGGCTGCAGATCGATTTAAAAACATTCTGTGAGCAGCTGCTGCTCATTAGACACAGATTCCCCCACCTCACCCCAAAAACAAAAGGACGCTGTTTCTAAACCATAATTCCAAAATTAATCATTCTTTCAGTTTTATAAGGATCCGTGGAGGATGAATCCAGAAATATAAGTATTTATAAGAACTTGATCAAGGACAATCATTTCAATCATTGAGCTGAGAATCCCACACAAACCAACAGCTGAGTAGCAAATGTTCACTTCCTCCAGACAAAAGCATATATCTTCAAAACTTTATTTTACTTAACAAAATCACCATATCCTTGAAAGAATCGCAACCTTCTGGGCTACATCGTCAGCTGGTCTCATGTAGGTTCAAGTTTGTTCAAACAATCAGAAGTTAAAGACAAGAACCGAGAAGAAGAAAATCTCTTTGCTTTAAATGGGCAAATATAGAAAAGTCAAATAAAGTTTGTCTCAGATTTCAGGCTCCAGAGGCAAAAGTATCAGACACTCCACATAGAGAGTTGGAGTTTGGGAAACTAGAGACATTTTCCTTCGTTTTGCTAAAAAAAAAACATGACTGTGACAAACTGTGTCAGAGTTATGGTGGTTTATCAGGAGATTGTATGTTCAAAAACATCTTTGCACTGTAGGTTTTGACATCATTACCACTCTAGTTCCTAAACATTCCCATTGATTTCCATTCTAAATCCATAAATGACCTGAAAATTTCGTAGAATAACCATAACTAAACAAAAACCATAAAGGATTTTTAAAAACTGAAATAGCAGAGTCTCTGATGGACATTTTAAAGGTGGAATGGTTTCTCTAGCAGCTGAAAGTGTGCAGTTGTTTAAAGCATTGACCGTTTTTGAAAGATTGAACATTTTCCTATTCATTCCTGTGGGGCTGTTGCTAACAGCTTATTGTATGATGGAAATTTCATGCTGATAAATGTATGGAAAGGATAGAAAATCTCAATTTAAAGATTATTAACTTAAATTTCTAATTCGACAATTAATTTAAAAAATTACTACAAAGTATTTTGAAACTCAACGCTATAACTGTATTTGGCTTTTTTTAAATTATTTGGGATCAATAATGCATAAACAAATACATTTAGTATTGCATTTGCAAAAATATTCTCTTAAAAAGAATGTTCTTTTCCAGAAAACCTTGTTTGATTCCGAAACTTTTTATTTTATAGATTAAAAATGGAATTCTATTCTCTCTTCTTTATAATTAATTTAACTAAACCCTTTAGCCTCCATTTAGTTTTTGTCTGAGCCTCTGACAAAACAGAAGGAAGAAGAGGACTGTATCCCAGCTCTCTGATTGGTTACATGACAAGATGCAAAACTACACATTTTCCCAACTATTTAACAAAACCTATTTCCAGATTCACACAAGTAGCTCCTTATACTTTTTGGTTCACCCTTTTGATGTGATGAAATAAAAAGTTGGACATTTTCCAATCTTAATTTTCCAATCTTAATTTAAGCTGAAAAGTTTGTGTTTTTGTGTTGAAATGAGGAACAACTTATTCAAACTCAGAAACATTTCCAAAATATGTTTTCGCTGCCTCTGGTACTTTTATTGTTGTGCGTGCACACACACACATATTTTGCGTTTCTATCTGACAGAATTCAGAGACCTTCGATTGCAGAAATTCCACCTAACCTTGTTTCTACGGGGAAACAAAAGTTTTTCCAGAAGAGTGAATCTTTAACCTCCTTTCTGAATGGTTGGCTCCACAGTCCACACGGGTGTGAGTCTGAATCATGCAGGGATTGACTCATGGACCCGCATTCCCTGACTGATTGTGTGCACGCGCATTTGTTAGGGTCTCTGAACAAAAAACATGTTCTGTGCAAACAAAGACGCTGCATAATGCAAAGGAAAGGGCGGGAAAAAAAACAAAAGTCTGCGAGGCGGGTCTCTGAGAGCTCTGCGCTCAGCCTGCGGCGTCTGCAAACATTTTAGTGTGAATGCATGAGCCGCTGAGCGAACTGCGGGGAAGTCAGTTTTATGGTGGAGATCCGACATTCAGCGCAAATCCCCAGGGGTGTCTCTTAATAGGGACCGTCAACAATTTTAGATTTTAGATCAAACCCAAGACTAAGGCTACGTTCACACTGCAGGCTGAATCCGATTTTTTTGCCCCTATGCAACCTGTATCTGATCTTTTCATGACACTCTGAACAACACAGATCCGTTCTTTTGAAATTCGACCTCCGTCTGAAAGGCCAGGTGTCATTGATACCCTACAAACGTCATCATTCTGCGTTGAAGTAGGCGGGAACGAGAACGTAAACATCAACCATGGCGGACGAAGCTGCTGAGACCAGTCAGTGGAAGGGAAGCGAGGTCACCGATTGGATTCATATTTGGGGTGACAGCTCCATTCAGGCCAAACTCTCTTTGGCCTGAATGGGCTCTTATCGCAACCGGGCGGTTGTAGTGCGCTGCACGCGCACGCTCCTCTCTCTTACACGCACGCGCGCGGCCCCAGCACATCCACATCCCCATTCCACAACAGTGGGTACAGACGATCTCGGCTCCAATGCCTTCTTAAAATGAGAAGATTGTAATTGTGCTGACTCCTTTGTGAAAATAAATGTAACAATGCAAAAGGAGCTCCGGTGTTGACAAATCTGTTGTTGACATAAATTGTTAACGTTAGCTACTTCCACAAACGAGTGACGTTGTTCACCGTTGAGTACTCCTCTGCGCATGCGGGTCACTTCTGTGTCATTTCACGGCCACACAGGAGATCACAAAAATTTGAATTTAATTGGAAATGTGAACGGCCTTGCAAAAAAATTTGATTTTTTTTCAATTAAGCCTTAAGCCCTGCAGTGTGAACGTAGCATAAATGCTTTGCATAAAGAAGTAAATTACAAAAAAAACATTTCCTCAAGTTGTGTTTAAGGCAGTGGTGGGCCGTCTTCTCTGATGGCCTAAAAAATATATGAAACATGGGTTAATTATATTTTGTCCATGCAAACTCATTAAATCATTCCAAATGGTCTATCCATTCTCTTTTACTGTGTTGATGATGGAAATGCTGCTTCCAGACAGACGTATTTTCACATTACATAATTTAACCAATCGCATTTCAACTGTCCTCTGTTGCCAGGCAGGATAAGTGCCTTCACCATGCGTTATGAAGGCCTCCTAATGCAAAATCAATGTTGGTCATTCATTTCCTTCAACCAATCAAATTTTGAGTTGGTGTCAGCAGGGCCTTCTAGCAGGCTTAGGCAACGCCACGGTATTCAGACCTTCTGACTGGAAAGAAAGTTCAGGAAGTCACATGCAGCCTTGTCCAGTTTGACACAGAACCATGGAGCACTTTTTGATCTCTCAGTTAAAAACAGAGTTGAATAATGTTCCCCATGGATGATTTTGCAGGAAAATCTCCCCCTGATCTCCTTGACTCGAGCGGACATTTTCAGCTCTAAAGTGAATTCAAACCTATGCAGAAACCCAACTGGACAGACTCGACTCTCACCACTGGCCTTGATAAAATAGAAAGGACTTCTTGACGGAACTTAAGGACCATAATCTACATGACAGGGTGATCAAACTGTTTTTGAGGAAAGAGCGGAGGATGGATTTTGTCTTTAAATGATCCGATTTTTTGATGAGTGAAATGACAAATATCATAGTAAATAACATTCCAAATGTATGTGGTTATTTTCAATGTTTTTTGCTGGATGTTGTTCCATAGCGAGATTTGTTTACTGTTTAGTTTATTCAGTTTATTTAGAGGCATAAAAATGGTTAATAGGGGGTTGAGTGATTTAGACGTAGCACTCCAGGTGTGTAATACATGGTCTCCCACTGGTTTAAGGGTTGGGGTTATGGATATTTTGCAATGTTTTCATAAGAAAAATGGTTTTAAGTTAATATTCTGCTGTTTTTTCAATAGCTTCCAAACCCTTTGCCCTTATAATTCCAAATATATGCTATTTTGAGGGCGGCAGTGGCTCAGGCGGTTGAGCGGGTCATCCAATGATCAAAGGGTCAGCAGTTCGATCCCCGCTCCCACCAGCCAAATGTTGCTGTGTCCTTGGGCAAGACACTTCACCCTCCTTGCCTCCAGTGTGGCTCCACTGGTGTGTGAATGTGTATGAATGTCCCGGTGATGGTCAGAGGGGCCATAGGCACAAACTGGCAGCCACACCTCTGTCAGTCTGCCCCAGGGCAGCTGTGGCTACAACAGTAGCTTACCATCACCAAGTATGAATGAGGAGTGAATGAATAATGGACACAAAGTAAGCACTTTGAGCGTCTGGAAAAAGCGTAGAAAAATCCAATCCATTATTATTATGCTGAATTATAGCGCCGACATTCCACCACCACATAAACACGGATTTATTTTGCATTCATAGATTCTGAATATTTTATATCAATTCTTATATTAAAATTTATTGGTTTGCATATTATTTCTGTCCATTTATTTTCAATACCTCCCAAACCACTTGACCCACCAGGTCCAGACATGTGCCGAATTGTGGCACTGACATTCCAACATCAGTCAAACCACTTTGTTTTGCAATCATACATGATGGACAGCTTGCAAATAGCTTAGCTCATTTTCCTCATCCTTAGGTGATGCATCTAAGTGGGGGCGTTGCAATAGTGACAAAATGGGGCACTAAAAAAACATAAAAATCAATCTCTGGCAAATAGCTGGAGGAAGAAAGCACATAATAGAGTCATTCACATATTACTCTCGACCAATGGACCAATGGGATGCATTTGGACTGGATGGGTCACATAGTTTAGGAGCTATAGAAAACGATGGCCAGAATTTGTATGGCAACCTCTGAAAATTGAATATAAGAATTCATATAAAATATTCAGTATCTATAATTTAAAAAAAAAAGGTGTGTCTGGTGTTGGTATCTCGCCGCCACGACTCGGCATGCATTTGGCACCCTAAGGTCACATGGTTTCGGACCTTTTGAACAATATACCAGAATATTAACTTCAAACCATTTTTTTAAAACAGCAAAATAAATAAACTCCTTTGAACATAACTTGAAGAAATTTTTCATTGCAATCCGTTTCTTTTTGCAAAGCAGTGAGTCTGAGGTTTGTTCTAAAATCTTCACGATATCATGCATTTGTTAATTTATTGAGGGTCCCTAAGAGACACCGCTGGGGATCCGCGTTAAGTGTCTGCCGGACATAAAACTAACTTCCCCGTGGTCCTACCTTATGGAAGTGATTCTGTAGCATAAATAAAAAGCAAAGTCAAAACCAGAAATGCTTTTTTATTTTCAAAATGAAGCTGCATTTTTTTACTCAAAATAAAATGAAAAAGCAATCCACCAAAATGCTTTTTCTTTTCCTTCCTCAACACAGCTTTTTCTGTCACTTAATTAAAATGATAAAGACAATAGTATTTGACATTTCATTTAAAAAAAGGTCCCTGGTAAATGTGTAGCATAATTCATTTAGAAATGTCTAATTTGACATTTAAAATGGATTAATAGAAATGCTTTTTAATTTTCAAAATGAAGCTGCATGTAATGACTCAAAATTAAAAAGAAAAAGCAATATTTCAAAATGCTTTTTCATTTTATACTCAAAACCGCTTATTCTGTGTCATAAATAAAACGAAAATGCAAAGAGGGGATTACATTTGCATTTTCACATCCACCCTGGGAAACTTGGAGCAATATTCATTTCTTAAAAGAATTAGCAGAGGGGAGGCGGGGCGATGACGTCACTGCTTTCTCTGTGTGTCCGGCCGCTGAGAGACGAAGACACACGCACCAGGAGCAGACTGTGTTAGCAGCAGAGAAGAGGGTTTTGTGGTGGTTGTGAACTTCTGATGAGTTTCCACAGCTTCTCAGGACTACATAGCAGCATGTCCGCCTTCTGCGGTCCTCCTCCGGACGCACCGCGGACAAGCTTTTGTTCTTCGGACCACCAGCTGCATTCGCATAGCGGGGCGCGAACCTCCGATGAGCGCTGAAGGCGGAAATGCTGCTACGATCTGAGAAACCATAATATGAATTTGTGTTTCCAGTGGTGTCCAGAACAAAAATAAAGACTGATGTAATTCCCACATATTTACAAATTTATTTGCAGCTTCGCGCGGAATTTGCTGTTTGATGACAGCTGGAGCCCCATCAACAGACAGCAGATTTCTCCATGCTAAACGTTGCTGCTTGGACCAAAAACACTCACTCAGCGTGAAGCTGCAGAAGACTATCTGCTAAATGTGCTTTTATTACTCTCATGATTATATTCAAGAGCCTGCTCTGCTCAATCATATGTTTTTAAATCCGTGCGGACTGCGGTCAGACGACACTGAAGAACTTGGGTTGTGATTCACAGCTTCTGATTCACGAGGGAACTAAAGGAACTTTCTGCTGCATTTCTCGCATTAAGATCCTGGAATCCAGGTTCGAGCAGTCCAGGTCCAGCGGTTTGTGAACAGAACCCGGTTTGAGGTGATCTTAATGCGGACACAGACACACCAGGTCTCTCAGCGGCCGGACACACGGAGAAAACAGTGACGTCATCGCCCCGCCTCCCCTCTGGAAATGCATTTAAGAAATGATTATTGCGACAAAGTTCCCAGGGTGGATGTGAAAATGCAAATGTAATCCCCTCTTTGCATTTTCGTTTTAATTATGACACAGAATAAGCGGTTTTAAGTATAAAATGAAATATCATTTTGAAATATTGCTTTTTCATTTGAATTTTGAGTCATTTGATGCAGCTTCATTTTGAAAATTAAAAAGCATTTCTGTTAATCCATTTTAATTGTCAA
Organism: Oryzias sinensis; assembly: GCA_037389245.1. NCBI lineage: Eukaryota > Metazoa > Chordata > Actinopteri > Beloniformes > Adrianichthyidae > Oryzias > Oryzias sinensis. The sequence continues at coordinate 24,336,020 of CM074498.1, read as the reverse complement.
ATTAGACATTTCTAAATGAATGAAACACATTTACCAGAGAACTTTTTGAAAATGAAATGTTAAATACCATTTTCTTTATCATTTTAATTAAGTGACAGAATAAGCTGTATTGAGGAAGGAAATGAAAAAGCATTTTGGTGGATTGCTTTTTCATTTTATTTTTGAGTCAAAAAATGCAGCTTCGTTTTGAAAATGAAAAAGCATTTCTGGTTTTGACTTTGCTTTTTATTTATGATACACAATCGCTTCCATACTACCTGCTCAGTACAGCCGCATTAGCGCCACCCAGACTGCACACATTTTACGCATGCCTTCCCAGAACCCCCCCTCCCTCCCCCTCCCCTCCGGACCTGCCACTGTCAGACCAACTCAATGTCTCCTTTCATCCCTTCACCTGGAGGCTCCTGCTTTGTTTTCTGAGAGCACACAGGCTCACCTGGAGCACCCCCCGCGCGCGCACATGTGGCAGTCCTGCTGTTTGAAAGGAAGGCCGTTTCCGCAGGTCTGAGGAAGCACTGATTATGAGGTTGGTCTCTTTCATCTTCTCATCTGGATGCCGGCAGACACACGCGTTGAGTGCGTCTTAAAAGAGGACCCCCGCTGAGCCTCATCGCCGTGAGCTCTGACTGGCTTTGAGAGCGCGCCCTGCCTCATTTATCGGACACTAGCCGTGACTGGAGGTAGATTCTGGATTCAGCTCTCACCAGATGGCGATGCGGTCCTTCGGGTACTCCAGCCTGTCGATGCAGCCCAGGTAGTACGGCAGGCTGTGCGCTGCGTTCCGCGCCAGAATGGCGATCATGACCTTCGGCTTCTGCAGCGGGGACTCCGGCTGGAGCGGCTCCGTCACCGCCGTCACCGGCTCCGACGCGCCGCCGGCCAGCAGCGCCGCCAGCAGCGCCCACAGCGCACCGACCGTCCGCATCTTCCCTTCCAGATTCCGCCACGAGTCAGGGAGCTGCACCCGGAGCGCAGAGGAGGGAGTGTGGGAGAAGCGCGCGGCCAGGCAGGATAAGGTAGAGGAGGAGGACGGGGGCGGGCAGAGGGCCCCTTACCTCCTTTACCCCTCCCACATTCCCGCTGCCAGGGCAGGAGAGAGTTCAGCAAATGTCAACACAACCACAGAAAGAATATAAAGCAGGTTAATGACCTGCTGAGGTTCAGGGATCTACATCATCTGCAGCATTTTTGTTCCGGGTTCTTTTCTCCACGCACCTTTACATCAACCCTCCATGAAGCCATGAAGTTTGTCTGCATTTATTTAGTATACATTGTTTGGTGGGGGTGCAACTTATACTCAGGTGATTAAATAATTAATTAATCATTTTCCACTCATTTAGATCAGTTTGATCCACTGAGGCTCTACAGGACTGCTTTGCCACCCCTGACTGGAGTATATTCAAACAAGCAGCCACCTATAATGACATCACTGATCTCCAGGAGTACACAGAGACATCCTACATGAGAAAGTGCATGGACGATGTCACAGTCACCAAAGCCAACCAAAAGCCATGGCCAACAGGAGACATCCACAGACTCTGGAGGGAACGGAATGCTGCCTTCAGAGCTGGGAATGAAGCTGTTCTAAGAACAGCCAGGGCCAACCTGTCACGTGGCATCAGGGTGGCTAAGAGGGAGCACTCCAGGAGGATGGCTGACCGCTTCAGAGACAGCAGTGACACCAGGAACCTGTGGCAGGGCATTCAGACCTTCACGGATTACAAGCCCGCCCCACAGGCCTGTGACGACTCAACCCCTCTGCTGGACCAGCTAAACACCTTCTTTGCCCGCTCTGAGGCAGACAACAGCACACCAGCACAGAAGACTCCTTCCCCTCCCAGTGACCTGGTGCTGATGCTATCCCGTGACAGCATGAGGCACTAGAAAGGATAAAGCCACAGAGAGCACCAGGACCTGACAACATACCTGGCTATATCCTGAGGAACTGTGCTGATGAGCTCACAGGTGTCATCACCAACATCTTCAACCTCTCACTGAGCCAGGCTGTTGTCTCCGCATGCTTCAAAGCCACCACCATCATCCCGGTCCCAAAGAATTCTCCTCCCTCCTGCTACAACGACTACCGCCCGATCGCTCTGACCCCCATTCTCATGAAGTGCTTTGAGCAGTTAGTCATGCATCACATCCAGTCTAACCCCCCCCCCCCCCCCCCCACACACACACACTCTGGACCCCTACCAGTTTGCATATCGGTCTAACCGTTCGATCGATGATGCCATCTCCACAGCCCTCCACTCAGCCCTCAATCACCTGGAAACAAAAGACTCTCATGTCAGAATGCTAGTCATTGACTTCAGCTCCGCCTTCAATACAGTCATCCCCCAGCAGCTCATCCACAAGGTGGACCAACTAGGACTCAACACCTCCCTGTGTAACTGGCTGCTGGACTTTCTGGAATCACCATCACAATGAACACAGGGGTCCCCTAAGGCTGTGTGCTGAGCCCCCTTCTCTTCACTCTGCTGACTCACGACTGCACCCCAACATCAAGCTCCAACCTCTTCATCAAGTTTGCGGATGACACAAATCAACAACAACGATGAGACCCCCTACAGGAGTGAGGTGAACAGGCTGGCTCTGTGGTGCAAAGACAACAATCTCCACCTGAATGTGGAGAAGACAAAGGAGATGGTTGTGGACTTCCGGAGAACTCCAACCCAGCACGCTCCACTAGTCATCAATGGTGCTGCTGTGGAAAGGGTGAGCTGCACCAAGTTCCTGGGGGTGCACATCTCTGACGACCTGTCTTGGAACCACAACACTGCATCACTGCTTTGATGCCCAACAACACATGTACTTCCACCGCAAACTGAAGAGGGCCAGAGCTCCTCCCCCATCATATAGACCCTCTACAAGGGTACCATCGAGAGCATCCTGACCCGCTGCATCAGGGAGGAGACTGCAAAGTCTCCAGGCCAGAACCAGCAGCCTCAAGGACAGTTTGACTCCACCCCTCCCTGCCCCCCTCTACTCCCTGTTACAAACTCATTCATTTATTCAGTTTCTACTGTTTTATCCGTTTTGGAGTCACAGGGCTGCCAGGGCCTATCCTGGCCACTTGTGGACTGTTCGCCAGTCTGTCGCAGGGCCACAATCACACACCCATTCACACTCACACCTAGGGACAATTTGGATTTGCCAATTGACCTTTGAAGCATGTTTTTGGACAGTGGGAGAGAAAACCCACACATGCACGGGGAGAACATGCAAACTCCACACAGAGAGGTCTTGAACCAGGGGGCTTCTTGCTGTAAGGCAAGAGCACTAACCAATGCGCTACCGTGCAGCCCCTGCAAATTCACACTGAAAGAAAGAAAAAAAAAACTTTCACACCTGTTCAGAACATCATCTTCACCAAAGACTGCCATCCCCGACTCATTTACTTACTGTTCTTAGCACCGTTGTCACTTTAAACTGCCACTTTAACCATCTTATTGCTCTTTTGCACCGTTTAGATTGCTGTTATTCTTCTTATTTTAACTGTTATTTTATCTATTTTATTTTATTATTTTATAAGCTGCTTGCACTGCTGTATGTCATGTGTATGCAGCATATTTGGCAATAAAGCTAACTTTGACTTTGACCAACAACCACTAGAAGGCATGGAGGCGTGTGTATCAGCATTTGCTACTGAAGAAGCAGCAGAGTTGTTCCAAAGCAACACAGATGAAGAAAAACTCATTTAAAGTGATTTATAGAGTTCTGTTGACTTGTTTGCACGGTTTTATGCTATGGTGATCTGAATCATTCTTCATATGTTGTGCTGATTTACATCCATAGCCATGTGGTGCAGATGTTGGGTGGATGACCTCTGATTGGAAGATTGCAGGTTCTGTCTCGCCCTTCCTGCCCATGAACTGGGCCAGCGAGGCAGGTCTGCTGTGTTATGTTGATGGACGATGGTTCTGCAGGTGAGGCCTGAGGATCTTCTGCTTACAGAGCGAAACAGAAAACTGTCGCTTGGGAGGCTATTTTCCCTTTTAGTCCTTGTTATTTTTTCAACAGTCGATGTTTTAAACAAACCAACCTGCCTCCAGTCTGACGCTGCAGACCATCATCTCTAAGTAAGTAAGTGTGTTTTTTTATTTTTTATAGCACTTTTCACAGAACAGAACTCACAAGGTGCTTCACAAGTTCAAAAACATAAAGGACAAAAAGATGTACCACGTAAAAAAAATCATTTCAAGCCCAAATAAAGACAGTTTCAGCTTAGATGCTAAGCAAAAGAAAACGGTTTTAAGTTTCCTTTATAAGAATTCTCAGGGAACGCTGACAACAGGAGCTCAGAGGAACCTGGAAGGATGTGGCTCTTCTGGTCCGAAAGTGTGTGAAGGGCCAGTGAAGTGCTTTGAGGATAGGGGAGATGTGATCTCTTCTCTTAGTGTGAGTCAAAATCCGCGCAGCAGAGTTCTGGATCAACTGCAGACAAGACAGCGCCTCCTTATTCAGACAAGAAAACAGACGGTTACAATAGTTGTGTAGACACAAATGCATGAATAGGAACTTCTAGATCTTCTTATGACTCCATTTTCCTGAGCTTGGTTTGACAGCCTTCATAGGGTTTTTCATATCTTGTTGTGACTTTAGTTAAGTTCACCTTCTTCTTCTGAACTCTGTCACAAAATAAACAAAAAATATTTTGGCGACTTTTATAAGGATGTTTTGGCTAACATGAACTCGTAATTCTAGGAAAACAATTAAAAACAACTTGAAAACGGCAATTCTCACCAGTTCTCTAGTTTTAGAAAAGTCAAAAACAGAATTGTAACCCTGATTTAGGTCATTTAGTTTTTCCCAAATTGTTGACATCAATGTTCTGATATGTTAATCATCCATCCATCTGCAGAATTCTCCGCATCCATTTGGGATCACATGGTTGCTGGAGCCTATCCCAACTAGAGCTGGGTGAAGGTGGGGTTCACCCCGGACAGGTCACGAGTCTGTTGCAGCAGCAGACACAAAAATACTCACACTCACACACACATAAGGACAAGTTAAGCATGTTTTTGGACTGTGGGACGAAACTGGAGAAAAACCCAGGGGCAGCGAGGAGAGTTCTATTTTTTTTATTCTTTCAATATTTTCTTAAAAAAACAAAATTATTTTAAACGAGGGAAATGAAAGGAAACAGAAAGAAGAAAATGAGTTTTTTTCTGCTTTGTTTACATTCTTTACAGTTAAATACATATATAATTAAATAATATGTTTTTATTTTTATACATTTCTGCAATGCAGCATATTGGTGTTTGTGGTTTATATTGTGTTTAGAAAAACGCAGCTTTCTGTCATCTAAGTTTGGGCACCTGGAAGATCCAAACTCCACACAAAAGGATCCCAGCTGGGATTGGAACCAGGGCCTCCCCATTGTGGGGCGTCGTCGGCAATAACCACGACAGCGCTGTGCGGTCACTGAGCTGATGATGTCCCCTTTAAATGAGTAAATGTATTTGACAGAGTTTACGTTGTTATCATTTGCTCACACATGCTGTTAACGCCCTAATATGATTGTGTCTGTGTTCAGTGAGAAAACACTGATGTACAAAGTGCTGAGTACAGGATATGATGTTCCTGCTCTGCCTGATTGAATGACCCTCTTTCATAAACAATAAAAACAGACTGCATACACTGGGAAGACATGACTCCTCTGTTGCAGTTTGGACTGCAACAGACGGCTTCTCCTTCTGCAGAAGTCTAACACAATTTCTCGTTTCCTGGTTCTTCTCTTCTTTAAGAAATAGTCAAAATCCTGACAGTATTTATGCGCCTTCTCTGTGCAGAATGTGAGAATAATTTCAGAAACTCGTTCATTTCATCTTCCCATATCTCTGCGGTTCAGTCAGACACACAATCAATGCTTTTCTTTTCTTTTTTAACTCCAATGTCCTTAAATACACACAGATTAAGATTTAAGTTTGGTTTATAATTTTAAAAAATGCATAAAAAAGAAGAAAAAGCAAAAATCATAAAAACCACAAGTTTTCAAGTGTTAAAAACAACAAAAACAGAAAAAATCTCTGAATACATAAATAAATATGTGAATAAAATGATGCAGAAAAACAAAAGCAGTCCCTGTTAGAGCATTTTCTAAAAGGTGTTCAGAGATCATGAACATGAGGTTCACGAGGATCTGATGTTCCAGAACCTTCTGCTCTGTGCTGGACACAGACGTGACCGACCTGCTCCAGAGGCCGTGGTCTCCTCTGATGGAACCTTCCAAGAGAGCATCGTCCCTGATCTGATGGTCTCTGTTCCAGGACCCGCTAGCGCCCCCTGCTGCTCCTACAAGGACGCTCAGGTCCATGAGTGGTATCATGAGGGCAGGTTAAATAATAAAGGATCATCCAGAGAGTTTTACTGTGAGGCAGACTGGAAGCTGATGGTAACTTAGATCTGCACTGGTTGTTTGGACCACGAGTGACTTTCCCAAAAACTTTGGTCAAACTGATCCAGGATGTTTTGTTTTTTCCCAAAAATCTGAAAATCATTTAAGTAAAAAAAAAAAAAAAGAATCTCCTGCCTTGATCTTTGGAGAAAGTCCAGCAGGAGCAAGACTTTCCTTCTTCAGAAGGCTGGAAGTCCGTCCTCTGTTGCAGCAGAACACGCACTTTGTAATTTTGGTTGGGCATTTGACATGCAGCCATACTGTGGATGACAGACAAAGCAGAGTTTTTTTGGGATGTTTAAAGATCTGCCAGCTTCTGGTTTGGTTAACTGAACTCAGTTTAAACAGCAAAGCTTCTGCAGGCTTATTTTTGTAGAGTGGATCCGTATAATCAGGGTCAATCAGGGTCAAGTGGAGGACAGGAAACCTACGGGGTAGTTGTGTGTGGTTAGTTTTTATGTAAAAAAAAGGTTCAATGGAAAAAATATATATATTTTTTGCAGCTTTCTATAGGAATGATGGTTGAGACGTCTTAGTTTTACAGCCTGGATGGTTTTCAGCGTCTCACAGTTCGGTTGGGTCACAGAGAAAGCCCTCACCAGCAGATGGCGCTCCAGCATCATTCCTGGAGAGCAGGCCATGCAGGTCTGCGTGGAATCCATTTGGGAGGAAAGTGCCTGCTGTGGTCAGACTGGTGTGATGTGGAATCCCATCATCAGAGACAGAAAACTGCAGACTCAGCAGGCGAATTTGTCAGAACCCAGAGAGAGCCCATCAGACGCTCCAACCCTGCATTTCAGTCTCTGGGAACTTGATGCGGCGATTTGCAGGATTTCCTGTGATGTTGACGTGACGTCCACGCATTCAGAGGATTGTGTAATCGTTCCCAACAATTATCTTCCAGTGACTGAAGTAGGTCACTTCTGTGGTGCGATTCCAAAGCTCCTTCCACCTCACAAAAGCCTCAGCCTCCCCCTCATGGGAGCTTCATCCTTGAAGGTGAGGTCCAGAAGATTTGGCTTTGAGAGGTTTTACTCACTAATGAGAGGAAATCAAATCTTTTCTTTATTCTTTCTGGTCTTCTATTGAAAGGAGGGGAAATGGTCACGTTAGAGAAAAAGAAGAAAAGAGACGGAACAACGACCAGCTGAGAAAACGTCACAAGTAATGACATGACAGCTGACTCACTGTGGATGTAGAAAAACACACATAAACACACACATGCATTCACAAAAAGACACATGCACACATAAACATGCAAAGACACACACTTATGCACAAAAAAACACGCTAAAACACACACACTTACGCACACACACTTACATGCAAAGACACACACGATGGCACACGTAAACATACAGAGACACACACACTTAAGCAAACACCAACAGGCAAAGACACACACACTTACGCACACAAACACACATGCAATAACGCACACACTTATGCACACACAACAAGCAAAGACACACACGATGGCACACATAAACATACAAAGACACACACACTCAAGCAAACACAAACATGCAAAGACACAAACACTTACGCACACACAAACCTGCAAAGACACACATACGTATGCTCACAAAACACACATGTATGCACAAACATAAACATACGCACAAACACACAAGAACTTATGCATATAAACAAATACTTATGCACACAAACATTCACAAAAACACACTCAAGCACACACCAACAGGCAAAGACACACTTACGCACACAAACACACATGCAATAACGCACACACTTATGCACACACAACAAGCAAAGACACACAGACTTATGCAGACATTCATTCGCACACACACACACACACACTTATGTACACACAAACATGCAAAGACACACACTTAAGCACAAACAACAAGGAAAGACAAACACACTTATGCACACACAAACATGCAAAGACACACAGACTTATGCACACACACACATGCAAAGACACACACTTATGCACACACAAACATGCAAAGACACACACACTAATCACACACAAACAATCAAAGACACACAGACGTATGCACACACATTCACAGACACACACACTCATGCAAAGACACACGCAGTTATGCACACACTTATGCTCACAAACTCACACTTATGCACGTGCACTCACACACATGCACAAGCACACACACACACAAATACACGCGTACACAAACATAGTGCAGCGTCACGTCAGGATTATGCTAAGCATTATTTGACATGGTGGAATTTCTATGGAAGCCTCAGGAAGCAGAACCCTAACCTGTCAAAAAGTGAAGCCTTTCTCAGACCTCTGGAAACCAGCTGCAGGCAGAAGCTGCTTTTAACCGTCCAGGTGATGGAAACCCGTCACCCGTTAACGCGCATGTCAAGTCAAAGCAGCAAAGATTTATCCAAAAACTTTTTCTTGTCAGTGGACAGAATCTGGATCAAACAGGAAATGCTCCCAAAGTTCACTGCAGGATGGAGGCAGATCTCTCCTCAGGATTAAAATCAGTACCTTTGATAAAATAAAGAATATTAAAACTCCAACAGTCCCAAACATTAGAATAAACTTTTTTCTTTTTTTAAATCAATGCTTAATAGCTTTAGTGAGACTTAATTGTTTTCCTTATATAAAACCTACTGGCATTTTATGTTGAAGGCCTGCTTTGGCTGCAGAAGAACTCAGAAGCTTTAGTCAGACAGACGACCCACAATTCCTGTTTGAATGATGTCTTAAACCTAAATGTGAAGCTGCTCCTGTTTTCAGAATTAGTCTAAGGAACACGTCGTTCCTCAATAAAAGCTCTCACACCTTTAGATGCCCCCCCTCCCTCCCTCAGCTGGGTATCAGTGCCAGGATGGAAAGAAGGATTTCTGCCCATACCCCCCCCCTTCCCCCATCTCAATGAATTCATTCCTTTCTCCCCCTCATTTTTATTTCTGTGTGGGGTTGTTGCTACCAGTGCTGCCCTCAGATTCCCGCTCAGCTTCAGGTTCGGACCCCGAGTTTGTGTGCCGTTTGGCCCAAAGCGGCCAGAAGCTTCTAACAGTTCCACAGGAGAACTTCAGACCCGCATTAGGAACTTATTAGACCCAGATCAGGATTAGAAAACCAGGATCAGTAGAACTTCAGACCCGGATCAGGAACTTATTAGACCCAGATCAGGATTAGAAAACCCAAATCAGGAACCCAAACAGACTCTGATTATCCAGTTATTCCATCATCCTGTAGCTGTTGTAATAAACTCAGATTGAATCAATTTACAAATTTGACCTGATTTGTTTCTTTAAAATGAATCTTTACCTGATTTGACCACCAAAGAGATACTATCTCTGCTGATAGTAACAATCACAGACTTTGTACTATTTTCTATCTTAAAACCTGATTATTGCTCACACAGTTTTTTAACAAAAAATTCAAATGTGACTCATTGGATCTTGGTGAAACATTTCTACTCGTGTCTCGGTCAATAGGAAATTAAGTTGTAAAAAAACAAAAAAGGTGTCAACTAGGATTGCAACGAAAAGCCGATTTCAAATCCTACCAGCCAACCAGATTGTTCCGTCTGAGGCAAGATTTTCATTAGAATCGACCTAAACCATCATAAAATCGTTTCAAAATGAGATAAATCGACGATAAACATTGGAAGATACCATCTGGATTGAGTTACGGTAGGTTTATTTGTATGTAAGGCAAAAACGACCAATAACAGCAGACAGCACACGTGATGTCAGCAAAAACTGATCAGTCCATCATTCCAGTCCAATGTGTGGAAACAGTTTGAATTTAGCAAAGACATGTGACCATCCAGTGTCTAGAATGTTCTAAGAATGTCCCTTTGGACTCTTTGGATGTAGAAAAACAACAGTGGGCTGAACTTTAGGAAACTAAAATGTGAATGGATTTGACATTCATTCTTGTTTACTTGTTTGTTTGGACACATCTTTCATTTACACCTGATTATCTTGTAGAAATTCAAGGAACCTGGAAAACTATACTGTTCAGTAGCAGGTATTTCTCTCTCAGTTACACTGGTGGAAGTTTTGGACAAAGATGTCCTGGATCCATTTTAGGTCAGTCAATACTGACTATAAATTGGATCAGGAACACAAATGATATGAATCATATCGTTGAAATGAATCGTTATACCCCTGGTGTGAACAGATGAAAACAGTGGAGATTCAAACCCGTTTCTTTGTTCCCACATTTACTGGTTGTTTGTGCTCAGCTCCATCTGGGTTTCATCACAGCCTCTCAGATCTCAAAATGATGGGCAACTCATCTGCAGATCAATACTTCTCTCTTCCTGCCCCCTTCCAGGCATTAGCATCATTTTACCCGCCCCCAACTTTAGCTTTTAAAGGAGTCCTCTTCGCTTGTTGGTGATTCCTTAACCTTAAAACTAAAAAGATTTATGGACGTCCCCCAGATGCCGCATGCTGAGACTCCTGAAAGTTTTCTCAATTTTGTTGCACAGATGCTCATTTTCTGCAGAAATGATGCATGAAAGCAGGAGAATCCGTCTCAGATTGAAAACCTGATTATCTTAAGGTGGAACGTTTCATTTTCCAGGCGGACTCGCGGTCTCCAGAACAGCTGCAGAAGAAGAGCAGAATTTTTAGGAGCTTTAGATAAAGAAAAGGATCCAAGGATCCAGAAGGGGTTGGTGCTGTTTGGGACATTTCTAGACTCATTTCTGGGGCAGCAGTGCTTCACCATTGTACCGTTTGAAACGGTGATAGACTCCAGCTTACATGTTGACTAAATGAAAACAAGTCTTCACCTTTAGGCTGCTTTTATTTTGAAAAGAAGAGGCCTAATCTCCAAAACCAGTTTTCCTTTGAAACATGGCGGTGAAAGCATTAAGGTATGGGCTTTTGAGCTGTTTCACAAACAGATGATACCATTTAATCTGAGGGGTGGGAGTGGGGGGTGCTTAAATTGGATAACAGATTGGTGTCATGGCTAACCACACAATGCCTCAGTCAGCAGACTTACTGTGTGGGGTTCCTCAGGGCTCTGTTCTGGGCCCTGTTCTGTTTCTCCTATACATGATTCCCCTTGGAAAGATCATTCAGGATTTCAGTGATGTTTCCTACCATTTCTTTGCTGATGATATCCAGCTATTTTGGTCTTTCAAGCCCTCCGAGACACACAAGCTGGATTCTCTGATGAACTGCTTAAGTCAGATAAAACAATGGCTCCGTAAAAACTCTCTGCAGCTAAACTCAGAGAAAACAGAAACCTTAGTTGTTGCCCCTGATGATGCTATACCAGGGATTAAGCAGCACTTGGGTTCTCTTGGCCAGGATGTCAAACCCAACCTTAGAAATTTGGGTGTCATTTTTGACAAAGATATGTTGCTGGAGCAGCACTACCAACAGCTGATCAGGAACTGTTTCTTCCAGTTGAGGAATATTTCTAAACTACAGAAAATGGTGTCATATGAAGATCCAGAACTTCTTATTCATGCCTTTGTGTCTACACGGCTAGACTACTGTAACAGTCCTGTCTCAATAAGAAGGAGCTGTCTCGCCTGCAGCTGATCCAGAACTCTGCTGCGAGGATCTTGACCCGCACCAAGAGAAGAGATCACATCTCCCCTACCCTCAAAGCTCTTCATTGGCTCCCGGTTGCTTACCGTTATCAGTACAAAATTCTAGTTTTGACTTTTAGGGCCCTTCATTCTCAAGGTCCTCCATATGTATCTGATTTGATCGCCCCCTACAGACCATCTAGTGCACTGATGTCTGTGGATCAGAACCTGTTGATGGTCCCTCGCACACGGTTCCAAACTAGAGGAGACAGATCCTTCCAGGCTGTCGCTCCCAAACTCTGGAATGAGTTCCCGTTGTCCCTACGTTCCCTGGATACTGCAAATTCTTTTAAAAGTCAACTGAAAACTTTTTACTTTTGCAAAGCATTTTAACTGAAACTGCTTTTTTTGGGCTTGAGATGATTGTTTTACGTGGTTTATGCTTTTTATCTTTTATGTTTTTATTTGTATATATACATATTTTAACCTGTAAAGCACCTTGTGACTCCTGTCTTTGAAAGGTGCTATACAAATAAAATGTACTTACTTACTTAGAACAGCAGAAGTACCTCTCCTTCTCTGGTATTGTCATCATTGGGTCTTCCGAAGCGGAAAAAATAACTTTAGATCGTTTAAAGCTGGTGAATTCCTGTGGAGATTTTCAGTTCTTTTTTAATTCCCAAGTACAGGCAGAGCACAGAACATCCTCAGAGACCCCCCGTTTAAATAGTTACCTTCAGGCTGATGTCACAGGTCGTGTAAAGCGAGGACAAATTGTTTCAAGACCCATTTTTATTCTGCTGCAATCAAGATTTTAACTAGAGGTGTAACGATTTTTGATGATTCCATTCATATCATAATTTGTGGTTCCTGATCCGATTCATAGACAAAATGGGACAAACTGATCCAATCTGATTCACTGACCTAAAATGGAACCAGGACATCTTTAGTAAAAACTTCAACCAGTGTGACTCAGAAAGAAATATCTGTATGCTGAACAGTGAAGTTTTCCAGATTCCTTGGTTTCTTCAAGATAATCAAGTGTAAATGAAAGATGTCCAAACAAACAAGTAAACAGTGCTCCTCTCTTGGAGGAGCAAGGATCTCACCTTTTAGTAATTTTAGTTTAGTTCTTGTTTTTAATCACATTTGCATTGCATTTATTAGTTTTAAACCTTGTGCTATCCAATGGGGTCAAGATGACCATTGTCGTGTTCTCCCTACCATGACAAAGGTGGATAAAGGTGGAAAGATTTCATGTAATCCATGGACACCAGTGAAGATCACAAACCATTGAAGAAAAAAGGTTCAGAGCACTGTCTAGTGGGTCTAGATGACCCAACTCCCAATGTTAAAGTGCCTAGGATAGCACAAGGGTTACATTACTTTTTGAATTCAAATTCAACTTTATATAGCACTTTTCCTGCTAAAAATCTTCTCAAGGTGCTTTACATGATAAAATAAATAATGAAGTAAAGTAGTTAAGACTCAAACAATCCACTGGTTTTTAATTGCAATATAAATGGTGGTCAATTATTTTTTATTATGACCTGGCGGTGGTTGTCATTTTTGAAGTGTGGCGCTCCCGATTTGCCAGCAGAGGGCTGCATGGCTTCAGGCAGTCATGATGGATGAGCAGACTCCTCCCACTCTGGCGCTTTTGCCTGGAAGCTCAACGTTTACAAAAGGCGTCACACATCTCCAGAGGTCTTGTAGTTTCTTTTTAATAGAAAAAAAGGATTTAAAATAATACAACAGGATGTAAAGACGACAAAAAAAAGTGACCAAATGTGTCTCCACGGCAACCGTGCATCCCCCCCCAAACCCTGAGCTCAGCCCAGTTCCTTCACAACAAGAGCAAAAGCCCAAAAACCTGTGGAGCTCTTCAGGTGCAGCCATAGACGTTCTGCAGGCGACACGCGTGTGCATGTCCCCCTACAACACGCAGAGAGCGATGGAATTGGGGGGGGGGTCAAAGACCATGAATGTGTGTGTGGGGGTGGAGGTAATGTAGGAGGAAGCACAGACACACAAACTGACAGGTGAGATATGAAGTTCCAGCTCGCTGTTAAAGACGCCGACGATGATGTAGGACATCAGAAACAAAACAGAAAAAGAAGAAAACGTAACAAACGAGTGACTTTGTGCAGATAAAAAATAAACTTTCTTAAATTCAAAGGCAGGAGAAGTTTAGAGTTTTTATATCATCCACGCTCTTCCTACTTTCTCTTTAAAATATCTCAGATATTCGTCTTCCTCGTCCATGTCGTCCTCTCAGTCCGCCGTGGCGAACGTTAGCATGACTGCAGGCGGCCGACACAAAGGTCCGTGTGGATCCTCGCAGAAGTGCATGATTTGTCTGCCTTGAGCATCACTTTCTGGTATGGCTTTCCGTCTTCTTCTCTCCGCTCAGGTAACATTCGTGAGTTCATCAGTCCAGCTGCAGGAGTTTTTTAAGGAAGCTCAGGCCACAGAGGATGGACCCCCGCTGAAGAGGAACAGATGAAGGACCACAGAGAAGTTCGCATCATTCTCTCCTCCATCTCTTCCTCCTTCTGGTTGTCTCTCCATCATTTCAGCCCCTGCTTGGGGGGCTGGGGGGGCCTCAGTGAGAGGACCCCCTTAGAATGTGAAGAAGTTCATCCCACTATCACACAAGCAATCTTTCACGCGCACTTAAAATACCATCTTTGCCGTATGTACAAAAAGGTGAAGACGCCCGGCACACATGGCCCCGCCCCTACAGCCCTGCGTCTCTCCTGCTGACACTCACTCATCACTCAAAAACACTCGGACTTTTGCGGGCGTCTGTGCTATGTCTCCTCCTCCTCCTCCTCTTCCTCGGAGCAGTAGTCCCGGCCCTGCAGAGACAGGAGACCAGGTTTCTGTCAGGACCTTCAAACCGCATTCCTGTCCGTCACCTGAGCTCCTTCACATCTACACGCGATGTTTTTTTACTTTGTTTGGTTTATCAAGATGAAAAAATAAAGAACACAAACAAAAGAAAGACGTTTTGTTTTTACCATGACTGTGTTTGAGAACTGCACTGAGCGACGTCATCAGTAGAAAATGGTTTATTCCTGCTCCAAACAAATGAAGTCAATGCAGTCGCCATGTTTTTGTAAAACAGATGCCGCCAAGTCAGTAAGTAGTGATGGGTCGGACTTGGTCTAAGTCAATGTTTCTATGGCAACCACCTTTACCAATCAGGAGTGAGCCACTGCCACTTGAAAGCCAGCTACAGCAAATCTGTCAAACATTTTGATTGCTGGACGTTGGGGCCATGAGGCTCCGCCTACATTAATTGAGGCATCTGATTAGTCAATTTATACTTAAAACTAAAGAAAAAATATCCTGAAAAAAATGAGGATTATTAAGAAAATGTTTTTTTTTTTTAAAAAAGGTATCAGATCTAGAATGGTTCTTCTCTTGTTTCTGTTTGTTTCTCTCTCTGAATCTATGAGATTCTGCAGGTACTTCCTGTTTGGAATGACAGGTGGGAGGGGCCACTCAGTCCAGTTCTAAGTTAGATATATCAAACTTAGAATGAGATGACAAAAGATGGGGGAAAAGCTAATAAAAGAATGATAAAAACATTTAATGCTTTTTTTTTTTGCTCTACAACATTTGCAAGAAATGGACTCATGATGAAAATTACAGAAAGAACTTCCTAAAATTCAAAGGACTTCCTGAGTAAAGATAATGATAAAGCTGCAGAGAAGAAAAAGTTGGATCTTCAGAGCGGCGGCTGCAGCTAACAGATAACCTTGATGTTGTTGATCGATGCTTTTAGCTTCTTGTCTCTTTAAATTTCAAGACTCTGCTATTTCTAGAGATGGCCAGCCCCCCCTCCCTCCTCCTCCTCCTCCTCACCTTCTCAATCTTCTCGTCCAACATCCTGAAAAACTCCTGCTGGCTCTCCGACGTGTGAATGCTGAGGAGGACAAGAGGGGAGAGGAAGTGGGAGGTTGGAGATGAGGAGGAGAAAGGGAGGCAAGAATACACCATAAGAATTTTCCATTGCACCCCCCCCCCCATGGTCACAGGAGGGGGGGGGGTGTTCAGGAGGCTGCACAACGTTTCAGGGCTCACATTCGGAGGCAGATCATCTTCAGGCAGCTTGGAGCCCACGGAGCCAACAGAAGGCAGCGTTACAAAGACCAGACGCTCAGCAGCTCCCGCTTCTCACATCCTAATATTTACTTACAGCCGTAGATCCTAACGGGATGTGAGGGTGTCTGAGAGCGCCGACTTCGTGCGATTACAAAGAACTTTGCTCGGTTTGAGTCTGGAGGTTTTCCAGCATCTTTGTGAAATGTCATCCAGGTGGGACGAGCAGACGCCGGTCTTTGATCGCGCCCGCTGACCTTCCTCCGTTTATGAGCTCTGACACGCCGTCATAAATGATCATGAAGGATTTCCAGAGTTCAGGACGGCTGTGTCCGGCTGCAGTCACTCCTCACAACAAAGCCGTCTAGTGAAGCAGCAGGTGACCGAGCAGCTTTCTGACAAACGTCACACCATTACGCGTTTCAATCATACCAGCAACACAAATGCAGTCTGAGCAGGAAGCGCGTTTCTCTGGTGGACACTTACTTAGACTTGATGTTTGATGCGGCCGCCTCTTTCTGCGACTTCCCTTTAGGCTGAGCATTACTCTTCTCCTGCAAACAGATGCAAACACCTCGTTAGTTTTCAGAACTGGACGGTTAAGCAGCTGATCCATCAGATTACGCCGTCACCCGCCCGTCGGCGCCGGACGTGGCTCCCAGGTGTTACGTGGGTTTAATAAAACGCTTTATCTGCTCTAACGAGGGTGGGGGCTCAGTGGAAAGTTTCCCGCTGAGTTGGGAGAGGAGCTGCGCTTCCATCCGTCATCTTTAGCATTTTGAGTAGCCGGAACGTGCGCAGAGGAAAAACACCGGCTGGTCACGTGCTGAAGCCGCAGAACGACACCAACAGCAAACGGCAAACTCTGCAGCAACATCATGTGTTTGTTGGATCCACAACAAAGCAGGCAAACAGAAAAAAAGTCACCCACGGGTCCTGAACAACAGGCAGCAGACATGTCTCACCAACAATAACTGCTATACCGGGAACTGAGTGTGAGCCTGAATGTGTCAACAACATTCAGCCTGCATCTGAATGCAGCCTGCATCTCCACCCAGACGACCGCCATCTCCACCTGAACATCAGCCACCGTGCTGCAGGCTTCAACACGTGTGTGTGTGCTCTGTGCATGAAGGAACGTGTGTGTGTCTCACCAGGTTCTCCTGGTTCCGTGCATTCACTCGGTTCTCCTCTCCTTTCATGTACTTCACCTCCTCCACTCCCTTCATCTTGTATTCATCTGAGGAGACACGTTTGCAGAACGTCATGGTTAGAGACAAACAGAGAGCAATCCTGACCTGAGGACGTCTGCTCCTCCTGGTTCTGAAGGAGTTGAGCCCCGTCACGTCGGTCTCTGCATCGGCCCAATCCGTGTTAACTCATCCAAGGCAGCACAAGAACCAGGATCTGATGCAGAACCTCAGGGAACATGACGGCTTCACGGTCGTCACAAACCAAAGAGCAGCGATCAAAAGACGACCAAGATAAGGAGGACATGAACACAGGAGATCAGCCGGAGGGAGTCTGGGGGGGGGGGTTCCAGTAGCAACATGGATATGTTCTGGTGGGGAGACGGATAACACCACAGCCAGCGCCATCAGAACCCCCTCCTGCAAGAAATGAGGACTATAAAGGGAAGAAAGCGTCTGAGTCAGAACGTATCTGTTAAACCAAAGGTTCTGATCAACCCAAAGGCCAGAACAGTAACCGGCGTGGGAACCTTAACACATGGAAGTGCTGAGAAAGAAGGTGTTACAGGTTAGAGAGGTCACATGACCAGACAGCCTTAAAATGGAACCAAACTAACAGAAGTTTGAAAAAAGGTAAAGTTCTCTGAAACGTTGTTTATTTCAGAGTTCTAGCAAAAGGATCAGAAAATCAAACAGGAAGTGGTTGAATAATTTAAAGCTGCTTCTGTACAATAAAGGTCAAACCTTAAAGGTCGTTCCTGCAGGTAGTCTGGGTGCAAAATGTCGTAGCGGTACAAATCTGGCTCCAGGCTTTGCTTTTCACAGCTCTATTCTGATACGAAAGACTTTGTCAGAGAATTCTGCCCGGCCAAAAACTGCAATCTTTATTTCTCCTTCATGATCAATTTCCAAACTGTTGTCGCTTCTGTGAATTAAAAAGGAGCCATCCATACATCACTAACAAATCAGAGTCCCGGATTGGTCAAAGTTCAACTGGTTTAACTTTCAACGCACATTTCGTGGCCGTGTTTCATACGTAAAACCCGAAAACTGTCTTAAAAATGTTCGCAGCGATGAATAAAGGCCAGTTTTGGATGTGTGTTCACAGACTTCATTGGAAGGTGTTGCGTTTCTGAGCCCGGTGTGAACATCAGGCTCTTCTTGATGACTTTCAACTTTATTCCCCTGAATGAAGCAGAGCTGGAACACACTGAGGTTCAAACCCTCAGGAGCTTTAGAACATTGTTAACCAGCTACAAGAAAAAAGCAACCACCAATGGAAGACAGGCAGATCATCACAGGTCAGAAGAATGAAGATCTGTAGATGAAAACGTTGGTTTTCAAATTTATTCTTGTTGCATTTTTCTTATGTAGGACAAATGTAAAAGAATTTAAACCACAGGTTTAAATCTGCATTTTTTGGTTTGTTCCTTTATTCAAATGGATGGCTCTGATTTTGTTCCACCGCTAATGTTTGGTTGGGGGTGTGAGGGGCTGTAAGCTAGCCAGAGAGAGTGTCAACAAATAGATCATGGGAAATCAATTGAGGCTTACTTCCACATCAAGAGTCCCGCCCACAACTCAGAGGTGAATTTCTAATGAACTCCTGCCACTCTGTAGGAACTATGTCCCAGAAAACGACACGGGTTTTTAGATTTTGCCTAAAAACAACATCATCATTAAAAGACCACTGGGAACATTTATAAATTGATCAGAAAATGATCGGAGTGGGACTTTAAAAGCAGCAGGAACTCCTCACTGCAGCTTCCATTTGTGACAGGAGCAGAAAAGCCCAGCACCTCCAGCAGACCGGGCTTCTCCCAAAGACAAACATCGGGAACTGAAACTGTTGTTGAAAACCTCAAATGATCTGAGAAATCCAGCTGAGCTGTTCACTTCCTCTTCATGGATTCTAGTTTCTTCCTCGTACGCGTCAGACCTGCGCTGCACTGTGGCGCATTCGGAGCTGCAGAACCAGACAAACGGCAAAACGACACGACTGGTCTGTGAAGTTGGAGCAAAACTTTTCCACAAACATTTTCCCTTTAAGGGTTTTTTCCAAACATCCATCAACCCACACGTGTAGACGGATCAGAAATCGGCAGCTTGGGTCTCCGTTCGACTGCTGGACCGAACCTGACGGAAACGTTCTGACAAAAGACAAAGGTTGTAAATAAAAAGAAAGAAACATCTTCAGCGGTACACTGAGGCCAGAAGGTGAACGGACTACAGAAATCGTTTTTCTGTTGCGCACTTTGACCTTGTTTGATCCAACCCTGATCTGTCTGCACAAGGGCTCGGACCGCCACCTGGCCTCACCTGGACCTCCGTGACTGCACACGTGTGCGAGTGTGGACCGTCATCCTACCGGGAAAACGCCTCCTGTCACTTGTGGAAGACTTGTGGACGACACAGACAGAGAAGTTGCCTGGGATCCAGAAGAAAGAGACAAAACAAACGCAGACGACTTCTGCTGTTTATTCTGGGAATGTAAACGAGTCGCAGCTACGCCACGCAAAGCAGTGCCGTGGCAACACAGAACACACAAACACGCCGAGCCGCAGCAGGAGGAAAGCGTCGGCTCTCGCTGACATGTGCAGCTGAAGGCGGCTCAGGAAGCAGCAGGTGAAACATCCAGAGGCCTCATCACTGCAGAGTCACTGAGCTTCAGCAGAGACCAGACCCCAGAGGGGAGTCACTCAAACAGCCTTTTATGGCTGTGTGTGTGTTTGCATGTATGTGCACGCTCCCACAGCATAGCCTGTGGTCTTGTCGCTGTGCTCTTTCTGCCACGGTTCTTCAGCCTGCAGGGTTATGGCCGGCTTGGTTCCACTTGAACTCTAACATGTTCAAAGAGAACCTCAGCATCTTCAGCTCCGTCTCCTGTCTCTGAACATCTGGAGTTCAGATGCTCTGTCTCTCATTCGTCTCCTTTCCAAAGCAAACCTCCACCCAGCTAGATGTCCCTCCACCTGCTCTCTGCAGATCACAGTGTCATCTGCAAACATCACGGTCCACACAGATTCCTGTCTGACCTGAGCTGTCAGTCTGTCCATCACCACCTCCACCATGACCTCCTCTGTCACACCTACAGAGCATCTCAGTGCTGTCTTCCAGCTCGCATACATGTCCTGAACAACTCCAGACTTCCTCCTCCAAACCACAGCTCCTCTCTCTGGATCTAGAGAGACTAGGGATGGGTATCGTTAAGGTTTTAACGGTACTACTACTCTTATCGATACCGCTTATCGATCCGGTATTTTAACGGTACTCTTGTCGACACTTTTTGAGGACGAAATATAAATAAATAAATAACAAATATAGAACATAAAGTGTTTTATTTCCTCATTATGCAACAACACTGTTTTTTTAACAAAAATTTTACTTTATACATGAGAATGTTCCAGACAGGAAATTCATTTAATTTTTTAATCTTATTATTTTTATTCTTTATGAGTGTGATGTTTCCTTTGATCTTTTGTCCATTTTCCACAACCTTGAATAGACTTTTCTGTCCGTCAAACACCAGAGTTAGGATTGAGTGAGATGGTGGAAACAAATTCACTTTGATGCAGACTCCTTTCTATATATTTATTTTTGTTTAAATCCAGTAAACCCAATAAATTATATTAATTTTACGGATGACAACAATCAGTCATTAATTATTATTAAGTATTAGGAAGCAGCTGATAGTTTGTCACGGGTCTGGAATCATAAGCAGTGAATCTAAGCCCCGCCTCTCTACATGTTTGTTTTGTGTATAACATGCCGCCCCAGCATGTTATACACAAACAGCGCAACATGCGGTCATCGTAGCAGCAAGGTGACAGGATGGTCGGGGCTCCTTGATGCAAACTTAATAATTTTTACGCAGAAACGTTAGTTCTTAGTCTAGGGCGCTCACGTGTCCCCTACAAGATCGCCACTGACTGTGTGTGCGCTGCCTTGTCTTGTGTGTGTGCGCGCGTGGCGCGTGCTGTCTGAACAACAGCCCCGCCCCCCGTGCACACAAATAGACAGAGCTCTCCGCTTCAACGAGAATACCGAAATTAATATCATCATTAATTAAGGGAAAATTGACTGACTTGGTGAGTTAAATATGGCAGATAACGCTTGTGGGACACAAAAATAAAAAGTAACTTCTCCAGTACCGATAGCAGAACCGTTCAGGTCAGATCTTAACGATACTGCGGTCTTAAAGAATGTGGCCCCGGGGCTGATTCAATGCCGGGGCACGGTACCCATCCCTAAGAGAGACACAGTCTGATATCTGCTCATTTCCTGGTTTGATGAACCTCCCTCCACAGGGTCTTCAGTCCCTCAGCAGCTGAATTCACCTGATCCAGGTGGTTAACCGGGTTAGGCTGCTTGCTCTGCAGCCCTGGTGAGTGTTTGGTAAACATGTCATGGTGGGTCGCAGTAAATAATCCTGAAACGGACACTGTGACAGAACATTTGGACAGTTTGAGAAGTGAACAAACAGATGTGTTCAGTTCCTTTTTTGTCAGTCATAAATAGCAAAGGAGATGTTTGCTTTTCCTGTATGTTCACCTGAGGTCTGCAGTCGCTCCAAAAACTGGATTCAGACGAGTACATCCTGAGAATTTTTACGCTTCTTTCTCAGTCCAGAACTCTGGAGGGTTCTGTAAACAGCATCAGGTTTCATACCTTGCTCTGCTCTACGCTCAGACAGCAACCCACTGAAGAGACAGGGCCCAACCCTGCCAAAGAGCACTCCAGCAGCAATAATTGGGGATATGTGAGTGCTGAGCTCAGCCCCGGCGCCGTATTTATCCCGCCAAAGGAAACGCCCACCTTATCGGGTCACTGGCATCGCTATTTTTGTGTCCTGCTCAGAGGAGTGTCTTCAGAAACGACACCCGCCAAGGGCTCACAGGATTCAGAAGACTAACAAGGTTCTAAGGACCCAACGGGGTTCTGAAGGTTCTAAGCATTTTCTCAGGATCTAAAGGAGGACCTATGTCCTCCTGCCACCTCCGACACCAACAGACCGACTCCACATGTGGTCGAGTGTTTCAGCTGAAGTTCCAGCTGTTCTCTGAAGAACCTTTGGAACCGTTCTTTGCTGAGCTCCATCATTTCTGTCCTTTTTCTGCCTAAAACACCAGAAACTCATCCAGGGATGCAGACCAAACTCAGAACCTCGGGACCATCTCTGATCCCTGCTGACACCAACAGCATGATGAGCGCCCCCCCCCCCAGCATTTGTGCAATGGGGTTCCAGTTATTGTGTGAGATCTACTGGGGGGGTGTCAGGGTCTGGAGAATATATGTGAAGGTTTGGGTTGGAAAGGAACCTTTTATGGGTTTATAAAAAATGATCCTCAAAGCCCCCCCTGCAAACACAACAAACAGCATGTTCCTTTCACAGACTGTGAAAGACTGCCCCCCCCCCAATTCTGATCTGATCAACAACAAGTACACAGGCGGGGGAGTCAGCGGGCCCAAAGGATGTGAAAGGACAAGAGGTTCTGACCCGATGCTGCCACAGACGAGAGGAAAGAGAAGCCAGGAAGAGGGGGAGGAGGGGAGGAAAGGGGCGGGGCAAAAAAAAGAAGAAAAAAAAGAGCCAGACTTCGTCTCCTTTGCTTTGGAAAGGAGACGAATGAGAGACAGAGCATCTGAACTCCAGATGTTCAGAGACAGGAGACGGAGCTGAAGATGCTGAGGTTCTCTTTGAACATGTTAGAGTTCAGGTGGAACCCTGCAGGCTGAAGAACCGTGGCAGAAAGAGCACAGCGACAAGACCACAGGCTATGCTGTGGGAGCGTGCACAAGAATGCGAGGATCGTGTGAAGACGCTCCCTACGGGGGGCTGACCACGACTTTGCTGCTGTCAAGGAAAATGGTCCTTGAACGCAGCGCGGGAAAATCTAGATGAAGGGGTAAATAAACAAGGTCAGACTGAAAGTATGTGTGTGTGTGGGGGGGGGGATCTGTGGATCATCATCCGATCTGTCCGCCTGTGCGCCACTACACCAGCGTGTTGCTCCCAATTCCTAATCGGCGTTAATCCTCAGCCGCCCATCATCTCACAACGGCCGACTAAATGCAATTAAAGGCAGAGCTGCAGCTGGGACGAGCAGAGGACGCCGCCGTCAGCCGCCGTCAGCCCCGACAGAGGCAGACGTTTCCCCTCAAAAGTCATCAAGCATCAGAGCCGCACACAGAACCCTCCCTTCCTCCTCCTGACCTGCCAGCATGTCTGACCGGTGTCAATCTGCAGCTGCTGATGACACCTGCATGGGGGCGGAGCTGTGGCGGCGTGTGAACTGACCGGAGAAGGCGTCTCCGTTGCTGTAGACCTTGCCGCGTCCCTCCTCATCGTTGGGCACGGCCGACACCTGCTTGGCGGAGGTGCAGCCCATGGCCTCACTCCCTGGAGCCGCTCCTCATCGCACTCACACCTGTAGGGACCAAGAACAGGAAGTTCACGTCAGCAGCAGAAGACGCACACGCCAGACCCCCCTCCAGGGGAGGAGCTTACATGCCGAGGGTGTCAGGTGACACGTGGAACCCGCAAGGTTCTATGAAATCTATTTCTTACTTAAAGATATTTTTCAATCTGGACCAAAGAGGACGCCCACATCTGCAGATAACCAGACATTGAAGATCGAAAGTATGATAGTATAGTAAATAAATTCACATCTAGACATAAATAATTTTAACCCCGGAAAAGAAATGTAACTTCTCCAGTTCTTCAGTCACGCTTCTTTGACGACAGATTTAGTACTCGCATACCCAGCGGTCAATATTTAACCAAAGCTCCTCCGTAAATCATCATCAGCGTGTGAAAACCCGAGTTCAGAAGCTCAGCAGCATCCAGCTGCTGCTGATCCACCTCACTGATCATCAGCACGGCCACAAAAGCAGAAGCTCCCCACAGCTCAGCAGCGAGCCAACACGCCGCCGCACACAATCCACAAACACGCAACCGTATCTCCTGAGAGTGCGGTCGGCAAAGAGGGACATCATGAGTGCTGAAGAGACTCGTGACGTGTTCGGCTGCAGCAAAGTTTGATGAAAGTGTCTGAGACTTTCCTGCAGCCAGTGTGTGAATGTGTGAGTGACTGGGTGAATGGGTCTGTGACTGTAAAGCGCTTTGTCCTTGTAGGAAGAAAGGCTCTATATAAGTATACGCCATTTTCATCCATGATCTCACCCAAACTAACCTTTGAGCCCGAAAGAAAGATTTTTTCTCTCTGAACATCTGTCTAGTCTGGGATTCGAACCCCCAACCAGCAGACAGGCTGCTAAACTCTAGAATTCAGAACTGTTGTTCCGATCATCCACGGTCAGAACTTTCACCGTCTACCCAATGGAGCTGGTGCTTGGTGGAAAACCGACCAGCGCAGCAGACCAACCCCTCCTTTGAACAGTCAAACACGGGGGTGTGAGGGGCATGATCCGGGCTGCTTTTTCAGCCACAGGTCCTGGAGTTCATCTTCTCTGTAGGCAAAGAACTTTCAGTTCCTCAAAAGCTGGACAAACTTGTTGAAAAGTGAGCGCATGATGGGAATAAAAACAACAGCGTTGAATTATGGGAAACTACACTTCCTCATTTGGTCCTATTATCTATGAAATGACGGAGAAATAATCAAACGCAGCTTTCGATTGATTTTCTTACAGATGTGAAGTTTTTTATGATGATTAAAATATGACTTTTATCTATTATTTTTTATCTTTTTTTTATTAAATGGTAAATTATGTTTACTTGACTACTTTACCTTTTGAGTTTTATGTATTTACTTTTAATTTAATTGTTTTATTTTCTATGTACACCATGTGCTTTTTTACGTTATGATAATGAACCAGGATTTTATGAACCTTTTTGCCGTCTTATTGATTTAAGTTTCAGATTAAAACTTTTCTTTTTCTGCTCCAAAAGCAGTCTATTTTGAAAAAGAAAATATTTTTTTACATAAATACAGAAATGAAAAATAACTGGATCTTTAATGAATAAATATAAATGTGTTTTTCCACTGATGAAAATTATTGACTTGACAAAAAATTTATTATTTTTTCAAAACTTCATCTTATAGAAGAAAGGATTTGGATTTGTTTCAAAGCCAGACTCACTCTTCTTCCTATGAAGGAACAAAAGTCTTTTCTTATCAGGACAGGAAGCCCCCCCCACCCCCGCCCCCACCCCAGCAGATGGATGGAGATGCTGTGAACATCACTGTCTGTCAGTCACAGCCTCCCACACATTCCCACTGCATGGATGCTTTCATTCACGCCATTCTGCTGTCTGCTGCCATCTTCACAGAAATGACTGGCTTCTGCACGGACAGAGTGGAAAAAGGGGAGTAACAGACCAGAGGAGGAGGAGGAGGAGTTGGAGGAAGAGGAGGAAGCTTGAACAGGCAACGGAACCAGGAGGACGAGGAGCAAAGAGGAAAATCGATGTGATTTGTAACGTTTCAGTTTGAGGCTGGAGATGGGACTCTCGCAAGAAAGACAACTTTAGAGTCGTGAGCTTCGATTTGGGCTCACGAGCTCCTCCATGCATGGTCTGGAGCACGCCTTCGCGTCTCTGTAACAGATGAGGACGCTGCACCAAAGCAGAAACCGCAGGAGGCCGTGGTGTGTTTGGCCCGCAGCCTCAAGATGCAAAACCTCCAAAAGTCAAGAAAGAGGTTAAAACCAAACACAGCAAAAGAGGAGCAGCGAGGAGAAGAGGAGCTGAGGAGAATGTTAGCAACAGAAACTTCTCCCTGTGTGCAAAGAGAGGAGGAGGAGGAGGAGGAGGAGGAGGAGGAGGAGGAGGAGGAGAGCTGTCTGATGGATTTTAGGTTTCAAAGGGTCTCCAGTGTGTGGGCTGGATCTGCTCAAAAGGCTTTGATTTGTGGGATTGAAACTGTGAATAAAAGTGGGACAAAAATAGAAGCTCCTCAGAGAAACCCAGAGCACGAGCTCCTGGATGCGGCCCGGTCAGAGCTCTGACCTCCAGCCGCAGCAGAACCGTCTGTGTGACCCAGAGGTCAGAAGGTGTTTCTCAGTGGTCCTGTTATAAACAAACACATCCGCTGCGTTTCCATCAACAGCAACCAGAACCTGAAGAGCAAAGCATGAAACCCCGACTGCAGCTTCAGACCTTCCAGATCCAAAGGGTTCTTCACTAAAACGTCACGTCAGTTCACCTTTCAGGCGTCTTGAATCTGTAAAAAACCTTTCAGCCTCAGACAGCGCCCCATGCAGGCGCTGCTCTGCGTTTTCCCTGCAGCCTGACGCCACGCCGTTGCTCCCGTCACACAAACCCGCCAACGCTCATCTGGTAAACGTGCACATCGGCGCTCCTGCCCCTCAGAACCTCACCAGCAGAACTGTGACTTACAGCCTCACAGCTGCAGCTAAATGCATCAAAGCCATGAACATGCGACGCGTGCGAGACCACATACCTGGAGGTCTGACCCGAGGTGCACTCGTCTGCTTCTACAAGTCAGTGTGTCGAAGGAAGACATGCAAAGAAGAGGAGAGTGAGGGAGCTGTGCATGTCGCTGCCTGCATGCGTGGTCCGGGGCGTGTGCGCATCAACGCAGTTGTGCCAAAGGCGACTGCAGAGCAGGAAAAACCGGCTGCAGAGCTTCGTAAAAGCCATGAACATCAAACATCCTCGTCTGAACCTCCACAGGGACCTCCTGTGGGTTTAGGACTTCATCCTGAGGCATCCCTCATCAACGTGTTGAAAGGCCGTTTGACAAAAACATCTCAGCATCCAATCAAACATGGATTTCTGCTGACGGCCCTCGTCAATGTGAAAGAGAAACATTAAAAGTTTAACTGTAATTAACTCAACGTACTAGGAAACGTTTCAGAAGTACAACAGCCGTCTGAGTCAGTGGTTCTCAAACTGTGGGGTGCCCCTCCCTGGGGGGGGGGTTGGATGTCTGATTTTTTTTTGGCAGCGAAACAAAAACAAACCGCACTTCTGGACCGCATATCCTACGTCACTCACGTGACCCCAATCCTAACCGTGAGATTTGAAGACGTAATTATTGTTGTTAACGGCGATTTTAACGTCTTAAAGGAACGGTTATGCTGCACAGACTCATTTCACACATGTGACGTGTACGGATTGATACCTACAACTGCCTTTCTCTGCAACTCTGATCAGATGTGTTGAAGAATGGAGAAATGCATTTATAATGGCTGTTCCTGGAGGATCATTCACGTTGTGCATGTCTTTCCTGCAGCACCTGTCTGGGCGTGGAGAGGGAGCATCCACTTATGGGGCAGACGACTGTGTGAATTCTGCTTCTTCATTCTTTCTACGTCCCATCTCTGTGAGATTTTCTGCTCAGCTGATGCGCACACACGGAGACGGCGTCACAAATCTTAACTTCTACGCATTCTGACCTCATCTGTTTACCTTGAGAAGGTCCAGACAGAGGAAAACAGAGAGTGGGGAACTGTAACGACCCCTCCACCTCCAGCACAGATGGGTTTAAAGCCATACAGACACCCCCCCCGACCCGTGGATCACCTGTAGTGACTGACGGGTCCCTCCAGGGGACGGAGGAGCTGCATCAAGACACAAAGAGCAAACGTTCGTCTGAAACCTGACAGACCCAAAGCCGGTTCAGCACCAGAGCGATGATGTCAGAGCGGTTCACCTGGACGCTAAAAAGCATCAAAGACCACAAAAAGAGAAACTAAGAAACGGATGAGGCGACAAAAATGACAAGTCAATCATGTTTCCACTCTGCGTAGAACCCCCACCTCACGCCAAGCACAGACAAACTGACAACCAGCCTCCAGTCCGAGGAGCACCCATGACCTCCAGATGTTTGTGTTTTCATTTATTGTTTTGGTCAGCAGTGTGTGAGTGTGTGTGTGTGTGTGGGGGGCTTCTCTCCTCACAGGTCCATCACAGACAACCACATGTGAGCAGAAGCTGTCTATGTTCAGGTGAAACCAACTTATCCCCCCAAAAGAATCTTGGAAGGTTCTAGAACTCATCAACTTCCTCCAGAAGCGCCACAGCCCACATCCTGCAGACGATCAGTGAGGTTTCGGCTCTGCACCGATGGAGATCAGAGCTGAGAGGGGAGTCCTGATGCTCCGTTTGAGGCCAGGAACCGGTCGGATCTGCGTCCTCACAGCTGCTGTTCAGAAGGGGCCTCAAGCAGATTCCCGCCTGAAGTTCTTCACAGGCTTGAAGGTTCACTCCAAGCTGCTGCTGTTTGGATTCTTCACTTCCTGCACTCCTCCTGTTCCTGCATATTCTACTGCCGTTTATCTCAATGAAAACATGAATTTTCTCAAAACATCGTCACTCAGGAGCATAGAACTTCTTAAAATGTTCAGTACATCTGTTAGCAACCTGAGGAACGTGTACAAGGACAAAAGAACAATACCAGAAAAAACAAAAAAAAATGGCCGTTTGTAGACAAAACAGACGCTTATCCTTCGCATGACGCGCCGTTATGCTCCAGTGGGTCGCGGGTCAGAGTAAAGTAACACAACAAACACGACACGGGTGTCTGCGCTCAGACAGTGAGGAGAAAATGTCTGTGAATCCTTCATACGGCCAGAAGAACCGCTGCTCGGGATCTCCACCAACACGCCGTCTGACTGGAAGCAAAGGGAGAAGCGATCCAGATTTATCCAGAATAAGAACCATTCCTGACCAAATATTTAAAAAAAAAAACCCTGAAGGTTTAAGGCTGCAGAAGAGGAAGCTCCAGTGAAAAACGGTAAAGACAGATTCTGCTGTCCTCTGAAGTCCAGCTGCTCGGGTCTGCAGAAGATGTGAACCTCAGGGTGGATGTTCAAACCTTTTCATCAAGTTTGAGTTACTTTCAAAGCAATAATTCCTCATTTTTCAGAGACTTTCTGTCTTTAGTTTAAATCAATTAAACTCTGGATTTGGATGGAAACCAGATTATAAAAAGCTTCATCATAAACTTTTTTGTGTAGCTTTAAAATAAACTGAACTGAAATCCAAAGTGTTGAGCCATAAACCGAGCTGTGAACCCTTCAGCTGACGCTCTCATGGTTTTCTGGCTGGATTACTCCCTTCCTTAATCCTGGATTAAACCCGAGTTTGCCATTTGCTATTCCGCGTGATGTCTTCATAAATGAAGCTGTGAGATACGGTAACTTTCTAGAAACTGCTTCTCACATCGAGTGTGCTTTTTAATGGGAAGGTTTGATTCCCGAGGTCAGAAGCAGAACGTGACATCTCATTGCAGCAAAGACTAAAGGAACCCCAGAGATAAACACGCAAAGTGTTTGGTATTTTCCCAGCAGTTTGAACCCAAAGCAGCAGCGTGGCGGGACTGGAGGCGGGGCTTCCTGACCCCGCCTCCCGTCTCAGGACCGACGGACAGCAAAGTTGTTTTTTAAAGTTGAGCTTTCTTAAAGATAACGTTCTTCTTTGCGGGCCGCTTTCCTCACCGTTCAATGAAAATAATGAGCATTCCTGGGGGGGGGGTGTACAGAGGCTGCTCTGTCCTGCAGAGAGAACCAACGTTGTGTCAAAGAAGCAGCACGTTTATTCAGGAGGGAAGTTCTAGACCGTTGGAGGAACCACGGCCGTTCCAGCTTATATACTCAAAGTCAGCGTTTTGGTTTTCACACGAGGACAGATGCAGACGCTTTTTTGCAACGCCGGCTGCAGATGAACTGAAACTGCTGGGGTTGAAATGCGGTCAAAGCTCCGGCTGCTCCGGCTGCTCCGGCTGCTTCGGCTGCTCCGGCTGCTTCGGCTGCTCCGGCTGCTCCGGCTGCTTCGGCTGCTTCGGCTGCTTCGGCTGCTTCGGCTGCTCCGGCTGCTCCGGCTGCTCCGGCTGCTTCAGCTGCTCCGGCTGCTTCAGCGTGAAGGACTCGATCAAACAGACGTTGAGAAGCTGAAGCAGAGCCACCAAGGCTCAGGAGAGCAGCAGCAGCGCAGCATGGATCACTGCGGGTTTCTTCCACTAATGTTCTTGATTTAAAATGGTGATTTAAGCTGCCACCGTCGCTGCAGTCGGACGTTTTACGCCGTTCAGCTGCGGCTCCAGCACTCTGAACCCGCTCATATGTTCCCAGATCATCTGAATTGCAAACAAACCAAACTAACAAGCTGCAAACAGAGAGAATGGCTGCATTCATATTCATTAATAATTAGCACAACTGAAGGAAACAGCTTGAAGCGTGCGCTACAGGAGGATTGGCGGTTTCAGATGTGACGCCGTCTGTGAATAAAAAAAGACTGTTTTTGTGCTTAGCCCCCAGTCAGCAAACCAGAGCTCTACTCTGCACAGACGCATCCAACATGTGTGGATGCTTCTGTGCGTGTTGTTCGGTCCAACTGCAACAAACAGACAACATAATCTAAAGTCGCGATTTATCGAAATGATCAGAAAAAAAGACAAATTGGGAGCAAAAATATAGTTTCCAAAAACCTCTGGTTTTACTACCACCTTGCTCCCGTGGATGGAACTGGTTGATTACGTCTTCAGACATTTACTTAATCTGCATCTTCATGTCCGTCTGCGCAGCCCTTAAAAACGGACCAGTTTCATTGTAATGAAGGCATCGGAAGTAGTTTTTATCTACAACAAAAAAGGGAGACAGCTGGAACGAGTCTACGCAGACTCTAAATTGGACGAAGGTGCATCAACGCAGGAATGAATCACACCTGTAATAAAAGGGTGTGAATAGTCAGAGCTGCTCTTCGTCTCCATACTGAGACCAATAAGCCATCATAAACACTTCAAGAGACGCAGAAAAAAACGTTACATCATGAGACGCAGCCGCACAGGAAGCATGGCGCAGGCTGCAGTCAGTCCCTGTTTACTGCAGACAAAGATCCACCATAAAATAGTTCTAATACACAGAGCAGCGCAGACGGCAGCAACAATAAGATATAAAGACTTCAGTGGACTATTATTCACAGATGGTAGTGTGTGCAGGTGCTTGTGCTAAAGCACCTGCGCAGACAGTAGTGAGCGCCCATCTACACAGACAGCATGCCCACATGTGCAGACGGCAGTGCACAATCACCTGGGCAGGTGGTAGTGCCGGCCAACATAAGCCGGCAGCAGCACACACACCGCAAATCAACACAGACTCAGTTTCAGGAAGCAACACTTGCTGCGCCAGCTTTGGGTCTATTCCCCGGGAGACACGCCGGTTCTCCGGCGACAGCAGCCGTCACTCTAGCAAACAGAACCTGGACGGGTTCTGATGCTCCCAACACCTCGCGCTTCGTCCAAAACACGGGGATCTGTTGCAACCTGGATCTGAGGGACATTCATGGGAACTCCCTCCAAACTCCACAGATGGAGGAGACATCCTGGTAACCATGGAAATGCTCCACCTCTCCCCAGTGACATCACAGGCGTTGCATGATGACCCTGACAGGGACCAAATGCTCCTCTAAGCTTTTCTTCATCAGCATGGGTGAGGAGGTAACTGCAGGAAACGATGCATTTGACTGATGGGATAAGGAAGGAGGCGGACTAAGAATAGATTTAATAGATGGACAAATAGACGGAGGAGGAGTGAGACTTGTATTTGAGTCTTTCTCAGCAAGATGTGGGATCAAGAAGCCATATGTGAGCTAGAAGTGTGTAAATGTAAATGAGGTGGGGGCAGATAAACCAAGAATAAAGTAATCAGGGAGGCTTGAAGCATCCACTGGCAGGATTTCTGAGAACATAAATAAACTGGCCGTCAGCTGCTGGTGACAGGATGCTCAGTCCAGCCTCAGAGCAGACGGATGCTGCAGACACTCAATGATCTGCTGGATGATGCTGGCCATATGGTGCGTTTAAAGACCGCTTCGGCAGATGGAAACCTCCCTTTGGTAATGAGAGGTTTAGAGTAGTGTGAGAGAAGAGAAAAACAGAAATTTAATCAGGAGCTATAGACGCGCCTGCGCATTAACATCTAATCCTGTCAGCTGAGATGCGGATCGCACGTGCAGCAACACCAACGAGAATGAAGACGCAGACGCGTCTGTGCAGGCGGCAGAAGGAAGCCCCACGCACGGTCACGGAGCCCCCACCCCCCTATCCCTGGGAGCACCACCGCCCAGCAGCGGCAGCCAGCGGCGCTCCAGCGAGACACTGAGGGCTTTGTTCCCGGAGGGGGGGACACGGTACCTCCACGGGAGGGAGACTGGGCGCGGACGTGCGTGATTTCCACGAACGTGACTCGCTCAGGTCCGCACAGGTCTTCCCTGTTTTCCGTTTCCTCAAAACGGACGGGGGGTGGGGAGGGGGTGTGTGGAAAATTTGAAGAGATAAAGCAGCGAGATCCAATGATCGGCATCCAAAACGAGCTCTCCCGGCTCGGTTCCGAAGCAGCGAGCCTCCTCGACACACCGACCCGAAAACAGGAAGCAGGGCGCCGGGAGCGCAATGAGGAAAGCGGGAAGGAGCCCGCAGCCGAAACCCGAGGAGAAATGTCTCCGTTGGTTTACGGAACCCATTCCGCGCTGGTACTTACTCTGAGGAACCGGTTCCGCTCGGTCCACTGAAGGGTACCCGGCCAGCCTTCCGGGCTCCAACGGCGGGTGGGATCTACTGTGGAGACTGGAGAGCTCGGAGCCGAGAGGGCTGAACGTAAACTGAAGCTTGCGTCATCTCAGGGTTCCGCTGCCGCGCGCTGCACTGCGGCCATCTTGCTCCTGCGACCCTCCAATCACAGCTGGAGCTGGACTCAGGCTAGTGGGCGGGGCCTCATCTGACGTTTTCCGATACCGAAAATTAAATATGCGAGGATTTATACGCCACATGTTTACTTTGAATTTTCCAACGCACATTAAATAACTAGAATTCCCCCCAATACAAACTACATATAAGGCTGTGACGTCACTGACCCTCACTGAGTAAATTTGATTTAAAAAAATCTCTGCAGTTGGTCTTGAAAATCCTTTGTCGAAAACGACGAAGAATTTTAAAACCAGATGACTAAAAACATTTAATTCATCATTTATAAGGATTCGGCGATATTTTTTCCGATGTAGATTCATTTCTATGCTATACTTAATTACACGCAAAAAACACTGATATGTAAACGAGGAAACGCCCAAGAACTCTTCAAATTTCACAATTATACAGTGAAAAACTTTATCTAGTACTTTCCAGTTTCGCTACATAGGGAAAAAAGGCTGACAAGCTTCATCTTCTGTGAGTAAAAATGCTCCAGCTTCACAAAAAGCTAAAAACTAAACAATATAAATATAGTCTGACTGATGCCGAGGTGCACTGTGGGACATCTCAACGTCGGATGATTTCTTGACTCGAGTCATCTGAGGTGTGAAAGTCCACCTTCAGTGTATAGACAGACATTTTTTTTAAAATAAATTTTAAAATCGTTACTTTCGTGTTTTTCTAGTAAAAATCTTGTTTTGTCTTCCAAAAGATTACATTTCCCCCCGTCTCGTTTCATTGTTTTACGTTTTTTTTTCTTTAAATGTAATATAGCCTTTACGGTTTCTATAAACAAACTGTAACGATTAGAGTCCACAGTTTCTCTTTTTTTTAAACTTTATTGATTCTCATTCTGTAAACTTGTTGACTTTGTTACAGGTTAGCATCATAAACAGGTCATACAGCGCCCCCCTGTGGCGGACACAGGACGTGTCTGGTCCAAAACCTGCTTGATGTTGGAACCGGAACCTGAGCAAAAAAGAATTTTATCATCTGTACATATACATAAATACATTTATTTCAATCCATCTTCTAAACAAATTCAATTTGCCCATGAAAAGGATAGTTTGTTCAACGAATCCCCAAATGAACGACCACCTGATTCAACAGTCCCCAAACCATTAAAATACTAAATTTATCATCACAAACGATAGTTGCATTTGAGAAAAATCAGTTGGTCAATTAATTAATCAGAGAAAGAATGTGATCCGCCAATGGAGTATAAGAATTTAGAAACGCACAGAAATGATCAGAATGTAAGCCATCGTCATAAGTTTGGTATGAGTGAGAAGAAAACAGGAAGTGTACGAGAAGGCCCGTTAACGCAGCGGGTCTTTTATCCATCCTCGCCACCCCAAGGACAGATTTAGATCCTGGGGATCCAGGTACGCTGGCTTCTTCTGTCCCCCCCCGACAGAGAACAGAGGGAAGAAACCGTCATGGTGGCTTCATGTCAGCAATGCCACGCTCATCAAATGCAGAATGGAATTTTGGGAAAACACATCTCTCCCAAGCCTGTCCTCCCAGCAGGGTAAAACCACCGTCTCAGGGCACAATGGCTGTCAGAGCTCGTCCTTTTCCATCTGCTTGAACGCCTCCAAGTCTTCCTGCCAATCAGCCAGCAGTTCATCCACCGACTGGCTGCTCGAGTCCGGCCCACCTTCGGGCTGGTTGGAATCCCTGTCGTCTTCGGGCTGAGCCGTGTCAGCTGGTGGATCTACAGGACTTACTTCCTCTTGGGACAGACTTGCTTCCTCTGCGGGACGACTGCCCACTTCCTTCTGTGCAGAAGAAACTTCCTCAGGAGCTTTTTCTTCCAGCTCCACTGAGCCCGACTGAGTCTGGCCAACAGGTTCAGAGGAGGCGGGGCTTGTAGCCTCACTTTGACAGTTCTCCTCTGCATCCTGCACATCTGCACCTAAAAGGGTAAACAGGGGTGAAACTGAGCAGTAACACACCTTTCCTCCTCCTCAGTCAGCAGCCTGCACCAGCTCTCTGGACCCGTGCGGGTCAGAAATAGAACGGCTATAATGGAAATGCTGTCAGCTGTGAGTGACGGTGAGTCATGCTTCCTGCAGCATGCAGGCTTTCACGCATTCCTGCACTAGTGAACCAGGAGTAAAGGACCGCCAGAAAGCTGCGTCACCACAACAAACACAACTGAGCACATTTGAGACTACGGGTAAAGAATTTCACCTTTAAATCTTAAACACCCACTCCGATCATCTTTTGATCCATTTCCAAAGCGTTTCCCGAGGTTTTTAATCATCATTGTGCATTTTTCCCCTGCTCCCGAATCCAAACAATTTGAATTAAAAACCAAATTTGAGTTTAATTTTCTTCATATATGTCGTCTATCATAGGAAAAATGCAGCAAAAACATGTGAAAAACACAATTTACATCGGAGTGGGACTTTAAGAAATGTCGCATTTAAAGCTGAAAAGCAAAGGTGTAATCACATGAATATTATGATTAGACCCCAGGGTCAGGCAGAGGCAGGGAGGGATTAAAATAGGGGGGGGGTTAAGAAGAAAATACTTACTGCCCTCCATCAGACTGCCAGGAAGAGGTTTACCTTTGAATATGGCGTCTGCACATCCAAAGGGCGGAGTTAGGGACAGAAGAAAGAGATAGAAGGAGGAACAGTTACAGGAAGACAGGACAAATGAGGAAAACAGGAGGACTGTGAGGGGGTCTCAGCCCCCCCACGCAGGAAGAAGCGGTCCCTTAGAACAGTGTTTTTCAACCTTTTCTGAGCCATGGCACAATTTTAACCTTAAAAAAAATCCCGCGGCACACCAGGTTCCAAAAATTAAAAAAAAAGAAACAGAGAAACTCATAGTCTGTATTGATCTACAGCCCCTCCATGATCTCACATGCATTTTGTGATAACTGTTGCAGAAAAAGCTGGAAACTGCAGCTGTTTTTTTCTAAAAGACGCAATAAAAGATAAGTTAAAAGATTTAAAAACAGTTTGATATGTGTTCGTTGGTTTCAAGACGTTTAACAACAGATCTCCGTGTGCGCTGTCACTCTCACAACCCAATGCATCATGGGAGATGTAGTGCATTAAACAGCCGGAGAATGCTTTTTGGAGCTTCATTGTTTTGTTTACTTGTTCCACGGTCTGATACCGGATTCTGTGGAAAACTGCACCGCTAAAGACGAGCTTTAGCTGGTATTTTTTTTTTAGAACTGAGCGACTTTACGAGCTAAATCGGGACAAGGAAGTGAAGACTTTAACCACTTCTGATTGGTCAGACTTATGACATGTGATTAAGCCTTCAAGAATGATTGGTGGAGACAGTTAAAGGGACGAGACTTTTCCAAAATATAGCCGGAGCTGCAGCTGTATCGCAGTGCCATCATTCTTATCAAAATGTGTTTACTAAATGTGTATAATAAAATAAAATAAACGCAAAGAAAAAGTATTTTACGATCTTTTACATTCCTAACTGCTCAGTGTTTTATCAGGGCCTGTTTGGATGAACAGAGAGCTGAAATCATGGAGATGGAAAATGTTTTTAGATCAGTTAATGAGGGCAATTTCCCACGGCGCACTTGACCATCTCCCACGGCACACTAGTGTGGTTGAAAAACACTGATTTAGAGATAAGGTGAGGGGCTCGGTCACTCAGTGAGAGCCGCTGTTCCTCCAGAGAGCTTCTGATCCGTAACTTCATAGTGCCTCCGTTTTATTCCTCTGTAGTTTCCCTTTTTGCTAAAGATGGAACCAGAATTCTTCTCCTTTATTCATTAGGAATCTTCTAACAGTCCAGTCAGAAACTCTACAGCCGCCTCTCCTGAACCCCCCCCATACCTCAGCAGGTATGTTGTCAAGACACACGGTCTTTCCACTCCTCTTCCTCATTCATCCTTAAGGATCTTTCTCCTCTGGTCTCCAACATGTTCCACATTCATCAGATCTTCACAGTTCTCCTCCTATCTTTCTATCACACCTAAGGAACCCGTCAACATTTCTGTCCTTGATCATTCCAACCTGCAGCACATCCTTCCATCTCACCTGTAGACGTTCTCCAGACACCACAACGCTGATCTCTTTCAGATTACATCTGCAGGGGATCTAATCAGCCTATGCTCTTCTCCCTCTACTTTTATTTTACGTAAACATCGGACATGTGATGCGCGTTCAAAGCAGGTTCTTGAACGTGCTATTAGCATACGTGTTCCCACCGGACTGTTGCTACCTGACTGGAGCGTGTGTTCTCACAGCTGGAAGAGGCTTGGTGTGAAACGTCAGAGCGCTGGGAATCTGTGGAATCTCGCTCCAGGTTTTTCCTTTCACATCTCTGTTCCAATGCATCAAAGACTTGGGGCCATAACTCCAGCTTGACCGAATCCGCAAATACTCATTCCTCCTTCATGATCAATTCTCAAACGTTTGGTACGTCTGTGTCGTGGAAGGCACGCCATCCATACGTCACTGCCAAATCTGGGTCTCTGATTGGTTAACGTTTGACCTGGCCTAACTTTTAACAGGCATTCAATGTTTTGTAAGTGGAGCCCGTAAACTGACTTAAAAACTTGCGTAGCGATGCATAAACATGAGAGTTTTAGACGCAGAAGCCTGAAACGTGCGCTTGCGCACATTTGCATAGACTTTTCATTGTTGTCTGAACAGGCGTTTCCGAGCCTGATGAGAACGCAGCTTATATATATATGTCTACCTTTTCTATCTTTTCTGGAAGAATGTCTTCTCCACCGAGACATTTCTATTGTTTTAGCAACGTCCAGCACCATCTGTCCTTCTCCATTCCTGTCGTGAACACCAAACTTTTCCATCACCTCTGTTTCCTTCACCCACATGTTTGTTCCAATCTCCTACAATCACCACTGTCTGCCCTCTACAGATACCATGGATCTCCTCATGGATCTCCTTCCAGAATTTCTCCTTTTCCTCCTCCAGCTCACATCCTACCTGGGGGGCATAACCCCTGACAGCAATAACCATCACACCTTCATCTTCCAGCTTCAGACTCATCCTCCTCTCTTCAGCTCCAGAAGATTCTTATCAAACTCCTCCTTTAGGATCTCTCCTCCTTGGTTCAATCAAACATCTTGAAGTTGGTTCCAATCCATCAGCTTTGCTCTCTTTCCATTAACTCTCTTGTTTTCCTGTTAGCCTCTTCACTCCTGACATTCCTTTTGTCTGTCATTTCTACTTCCTCCACCAACAGAAGTCCAGTTTCCCTCTGGTAGGTCAGCAGCACCTCTGTTGGTGATTCACAACTGATTTGGTTTGATCTTATGTTTCCTGACACAAATCCTGTGCGTTCTTCTGTACTTGGGACCAGCATTTCACAGCGCTGTATTGCGCCCCCTTGTGGCTGTAAAGTTTGATCGTTTCTCATCTTTGCTCCTGTGCCGGATCATGCATTGGACCAAAGAAGATTCACTAAAGATAATTTTTTTGTGAATTATTGTTGTAAAAAAAAAGTAACTTTTTAAATACATTTTTCATGTTTATTTGATTGCTTAAATGTGTCTAATTTCATGTTTTATATGTGTTGAGAATTTTGCAGTTATTCCTGTGAAACACACTTAGTAAATTCCTTTTGTTTGTTATTTACACTATAAATTAAATCTTTTTTTTAATGCAATCAGATTTTGAATTCATCCTTTTTTTCTTTTAGTCGTCTGAACTTGGAAGAGGTCAGAAGCTTTACCGTACCTCTGTCCCTGGCTTTATCGCTCAGCAGCACCTCCACCTGCCTGTACTCCTTCAGCGCCTCCAGAAGGATGTTCCCCTCCTTGTGGAACAGAAACAGCAGCGGCACGGTGATGTCATCCGTGCTGCGGCCGTCTCCGGCCATCTGAAAAAGGGGCGCCGTGTCGCTGCTGCTGCCCTCGTTGTCATCTGAGAGGACAGAAACGGACCAAGGAGGATTTCACATCAGACACTAAATCTGGAACCATCAGCTGTTAGTTAGCGCTACAGTCTTCTGTTTTACTATTTTTTTTCTGCATTTTTCTGCGAGTTCTCCTTCAATCTGTCAGGAATAACACATAAATCCTCTAACAATAAATCCTCAATAGTTAGCCGTTGGATCGGCAGCAGTCCGGGTGTTTGAGGCGATGATCTGGTCACATATCAGTCACCACGCATGGTTTCTATCGCACTGACCGATGACGATGCCTCCGATGGCTCCGGCCTTCTGGATGTGCCGGGCCTTCTCTGCGAACATGCACTGGCCCCTCTGCAGCAGAGCGATGTGGCCCCGGACGTACTCGGCGTTGGTGATCTCAGAGCAGCCGCTGTAAGGTTCAGCCACAGTGATGAAGCCGCGAACCTGCAGGTCGGAGGAGCAGCAGTTAGAGCTCTCTGGACCCACACAGTCTCATTTAAACCCTTCCTGGGGCACCAAAACCGGACCCACCCCGGTGGAGCTTTTGGACAGGTCTGTGCCAAACTGTGCCGGGCCTGCAGTCAGAACCACCCTGCCGAAGAACGGGTGCGAGATGATCTGAATGGCTCTAGGAGGAAGCTGCTCTTTTTGCTGCTGGCTGGACAGCTCCATCATCTCCTGCATGAAACGTACACCATCCTCTGCTGCCACCGAGCTCACCGCCTGCCAGCAGGAGAAGCGGAGAAAGTGCCTTAAAACTGAGGAGGACCACAAGCCAAGAGAACACCTGAGGTACATCGGAAAGCGTTTCCAAAGCACAAAACCCTTAAGCATGACAGGAACCGGACAATCAGCAGGTTCTACCTGTGAAGCATGCTGGACCAGCTGCACTCTGCCATCCTTCAGGTGGATCAGGCTGACCCCCATCCTCCTCAGCAGCTCCAGATGTTCGGGGTTGTTTGCCATGAAGTCCTGAGCTCTGAGAGGAGGATGGCCCATCCCCGGCTCCCTGCAAAGGTAAATGATACGCAAACTTTACGACCTAGTTTGACCTCAGACTGCACAGGAGGAAAAAGGGCTGCCCACATACCGATGAGGGGCGGGGCGGGGGCAACTCTTGTCGATGGCACTACGGATCGGTTCTCTTAGGTTACGAGGGAAGGCGGGGTCAGGAAACAGGAGACGCGTGTTTGGACACGTCCAATCAAAGTTGGAGTCATCGAGCTCCTCCTCTGACTGTAGCAGAAGGACAGAGTGCATCGGAGCCTGAAGTACACTTGTGAACACTTCTCTACAAAAACAGACTTCAGCGGTTACCGTTCTGTTAGAGGGGACGACGGAGGACAGAGGGGCCGTGGACAGAGACAGAGGCAGGAGGTGGGCCTCCGTCGTGAAGATGTAATCTTCCACATCAAAGGGGAGATCCTGGGGCTCAGCAAACAGCAGGAAGAGATATTTGAACATCTCAGCAAGGAAGAAGGA
This sequence comes from Oryzias sinensis, assembly GCA_037389245.1. Classification (NCBI taxonomy): domain Eukaryota; kingdom Metazoa; phylum Chordata; class Actinopteri; order Beloniformes; family Adrianichthyidae; genus Oryzias; species Oryzias sinensis. Next base: position 24,295,786 of record CM074498.1, on the reverse strand, counting down.
GTCCATCCTGGGAAACGGAGACGGGAAAAGAGTTGAAATCCGTGTCGTCTTAAGAATGAGGAGAACTGTCTGAGGGTCAACATGTGTAAGTTCAGCTCCTCAGTCCCATTATAAGACTGCAATACACAGTGGCTCTTCTGGGGAAGAGGGTGGGATCGTTCATTCAATAATAAAGGCATATAAAGACAAATTGATTAGTACACTACATAAATCTTTAACGGAGTTAGACAAAAACACAACTTTAAAAGTAAAAGGTAACTGGTAAAAATAATTCAACATAAAGATAACGGAGCAGGATTGGTTAGACATCTGGAGACAACACCACTGCATCCTGAACATGGAGAGAGTTCGCCTGGAAGAACCTTAAGAGATTTTTCATAACACCTAAACTGAAGAACAGTTAAAAACAAATCAGAGCTGTTGGCGTTAATGTGGAGAAGTAAATAATGTATTTTGGAAATGTCTGAATGTAACAGGATTTTGGAAGATGGTGGGTGAAATAACATGCAAAGTGCTGGGATGTACAACTCCTTTGCTACCAGAACTGTTTTATTTCTACATGTTCTCGGGAAACTCAATCCACCAAAGTGACAAATACTTGTTTAAAGTTATGCCACTAGCGGCTAAAAAACACTAAGCAGGAACTGGGGCGCTACGTCAATCCCATCAAAGGAGTTATTGGCCATAAACAATTATAGACATCTATTCAACAGAAACAATAACATACAGGCTGAGACTACGAGAGGCACAATTAAAGGGGAAAAAATTGACACAGCTATCAACAAATAGACCCAAGACGCACCTAGAATTGACCTCTGTTTTGATTGTGGTTTGTTTTCATGTAACAAAAAACTAATAAAAATAGTGTTATTAAAAAAAAAAAAACTCAGTCCCACACTGTTGACCCAAAAACATTTTTTTAAAGAATTTTAGGACATTAATGCAAAACTATCAGCCCAGAATCACCAACAGTTTCCTCTGGAACAGTTCTGTCTAAAGTCATGTGAGGAATTCCTTCTAAGATTTTACCATCAACTGTATCTGAAAACTAGACTGAGTGACCCCACCCCCTCTGGCGTTCCAAACAGGAAGTGGCTCCAAGAAGCCAAAATCCCATTGACTTCTATAGAAACATAAACAGCTGCTCCTCATTCTGTTGTCATTCTAGTGGTCAGAATAAACATTCTGTTTCTGATACATATTTTTAACATTTTCTTGATGATCCTCATTTTTTTCATGATATTTTTAACGTAGTTCAAGCTATTCAAGTTATAAACTGACCAATCAGACGCCTCAATAAAAGTAGGCGGAGCCTGCTGGCCCCCACGTCCAACGTTCAAAATGTTTGAGAAATTTTGTGTAGCCCACTTTCAAATGGCGAGGGTGCGGCCTCTTCAACAAGCTCACTCCTCATTGGCGAGTGGTTGCCATAGAAACGTCGACTCAGTCTGCCAACGTCTGGCTCCAACATGGCAGTGTCCATATCATACAAAATGGCAACGGAATTGGGCTGGAGTCGTAAACCCCTTTCTATGGATGACATCACACTCCCTCGGTCCAGTTCTCAGATACAGTTAACGGGTTTTAAACATCTGTTGTCATGACAACACGCAATCCTCATAGACTGACCGGTCCTCGTGGCTCCCAGTGCGAACATCCTTCATGGCAGCAAAGCCACAGGGGACGCGGGCGAAGCGGTTCAGGTTGTCCAGGATGGTGCGGCCCGCCTCCAGGTAGTACGGGTCTCCGGTGGCCTGAAGAAAGGAAACGGTAGAGGTCACCCGACATAATGACACGTGAACTAAGGAAGGCACTGCAGTGCAGCTTGGACTGACCAAAAGAGAAAAAACTTAAGGAGGAAATTCTGTCTAAAGTTTTGAATATTTTTAATGATTGAATTTGAACCGGTTTTAACATCAAGCAGCTGAAAGGGCTTTAACCACGGAAAAAGCTGCATCACAATAAAGAAGTGATATAAAAGCAGAACATAGTTACTGTTTTTTAGACCGCTGCAACAACCACACAGCCCGGATAAGCAGGGGAAAATGGATGGATGGATGCATACTAACCAAGTGACGATAAATTACCTTAAAAAGGAAGTATGTGCTCTCTGCAAACTCAGGCCTTAGGGGGTGCTGGGCCCAGTGAACCCTGAAGTCAGTGGTGAAGGCCTGAGGACAAATGGAGGGAGGAAACGGGTCAGCGCCGTCTGGTAAAGCCAAATGAAATACGACCCTGGGTCAGATGAAAGCTGCGTGTGGCACTGTGACATCCAAACAAAGGAGCCCTACCGCACTAAAGAGGCTGGAGTTAAACAGATTACCTCTGGGAGGAAGTTGTGTTTTTTGGTAACTTGGTATAACATCTCATGAGTCTCAATAGCAGGTCGGATGTCGCCCTTCAACACCTGGAACAGAACATCATTTACTGAAGAGAGGACTCTGGCGAGCAGAGAGGAGATGGTCGGTTCTGACCTGCAGTCCGGGGAAGAAGGCCAGCAGAGAATCCATCCAGGTCCGAGCAGGAAGCAGCGGTTTGTGGATGTGGACGTCCAGCAGCAGAGGAGGCTGGCTGATGTACTTCATGATGGACGCATAGTGCTGAAAGCAAAAAGGAAAACGTGGGGCTAAAAAGGATCATTTCAGAACAGATCCTCGACCCGCAGGCGTCTGAGCTCACAGATGTGTCAGCCAATCACATTGGTGGTTTACAATAATGTGGGAATGACATGGGCCCTCACCATTTCATTCAAAATTTAAAGTGAAGGCTTCAAAAAGTTTTTAACTTTGACATTTTCCCCTCTGAATCAAACAATAATGACACACAATTGTGATCCTTGCAGTTTTGTATATTTCGTGGCGCTCCGCCTGGTTTTTTTTTAGACATTTTTCACACAGTTTTGATCTTTATCTTTGCTTTGTTTTTGGTTTTATGCATTTTTATTTTGTATTTAGGCGTTTGTTATAAAACATACAATCTGTCTAATGTCAATTTCTGTGAATTTTGCATTAAAGAAAAAACTAAATTTACTACTCAGATTTGGGTTTTCAGTTCGTTAACAGAAGATATCTTTAAAAAAAAGAAGTACCTGTGGTTGTACTAACTGATGGATATCAAAAAAGAGGTGTCAGAATAAATTATTAGAACAAATTAAAATGAAAAGCTCAAAAGGCCCTGGACTGCTTTAATCAATTTATACCCAGAATTCCTTAAAAAGCCAAGTCTAAACAGGAAGGAAGGCCGGGCCCAACAGATACTTTTTTCTTTTATAACACTACAAATTAGTTACATCATAAAATAAATAGATAAGAAGCAAAACAAAGACACAGTAAAACACATCAATATTAAGAGTTTTTTTATAAAATTAAGTCTTTCAGTGAAAACATTCTTGCTATTTAATTTTTAAGGAGTTAAAATATAAACGAATCTCCTTATGAAATACTTTGAACAGTGGTTTGGTTTTTGAAGATGTACTTTTGTGAATCTAAAACTTGTCCAGGAATACTACTACATTAAAAACTAAACCAAACAGACAGACGGCACCAAAAGAAACGTTTTTTCTGACTTTACCAGGACAGAGAATACCAGAACACCAGAAAGGAAAACCATCACAAAACTGTCAAAAAACAAAGTGTCAATCGTTAACTAAAGCGATTTCACTGTATTTTCCCAGAGTGATTACGACACACAAACCTGCTTCATGTTATCAAGGATTTAAATAAAATTATCCCATGATCCAGGTGAATACTGGATTCTGATTGGCTGCAGGTGGTCCATTAAAAGTGATAATGGAGACCTAAAAAAAGGAGTTCTGGTCAAATAGCCTGATTGTTCTGTATATTGCGCTGACCTAAACACCAGCTAGTAACCATAACAACAGAAACGTGGGACATAGGTGGACAGACGTTTTTCCACAACTGATCCCAATGGAAGACAGTAGAAAAGATCTATGGTGGACATGACAGGATCTCTGTCACATTTCATCATCAACACCAATGTTGACTTAATTTGAAAAAAAATTCTGTCTTGTTTACCTTATTGTTCGGTACAGAGTAAAGATGTGTTTATAAACATTTTTTTCTTAATTGATGAAAGAAATATTTGCTGATCTACATTTAATGATCACAGTTAATGGCGGATGTTTCTACACCGATAAGTCACAGTTTTTTGGTATAGTTTGGCCAGGGGTGCGACCTATATGTGATTTTTTTATTTTTATGAAAAGGCTCATGTCTGAAGATTCCCTGAAAAATAGGCTCATATGTTTATTATTTTCCACTTACAACCGCTAGAGGGCACTGTAGATGTGTGCATCAGTATTAGCAGCTACAGCAAAGCAGAAGAAGTACAGCTCAGTCTGATCAGCAGTTAGAATCATTGGCTGTCTGAATTCCCACCCTAACCCCTAACTACTAAAAAATGATATAGCGCGTTGTAGGTACCGTAAACGTTCGGCCTGGAACTTCTGTTCGGGGTCCTGGGACTAATGCTGACGTCACATTATGTGATTGGCTGTCCGTTGGTCTGATGACGTGTCAGATAGTGATTGGTCTGGACAAATTACGATACTACCATAGAAGAAGAAGATATTATGGAGTCTGTTGTTAACACACGGATCTCCGACATGGAGCGAGATTGTCTTATAAACGTACCTTTATTATGATTATTATTGAATGCCTGTTCGCTTATAGTTTTTTAAATCTGTGCGCCCAGTGCTTTATTATTGGGAAAACGGATCCAGAATTTATCCACATTTAGCCGTGCTGACAACATTTTCAGCCCCGGGTGAACTTAAACTGGAATAACAAGCAGATTGTGGCCACATCTCTTTATAAAAATTACAAAGAATATTGTCAGACACAATTTATGAGGGAAAATAATTGTCCAAGTGGGTTACCGTAGTGTGATGTTACCTTCAGTCGAAATGACCCCCAACAGAAGTTCCAGGCTGAACGGTTCTGGTACCTACAGCGGCACTACTTAGTACCCTGAATTTTAAAAGCCATGCTCACTGCTTTTTTTTAGTTATTTATTTATTTTTTAACAGCAAACAGGACGTCATCAATTTCCCTAGGTGAAAGTCTAACTGATGAGTGTTTTGCGTCGAATATTTATGAGTCCACTATCTTCTGAAGATAAAAACGTTGATGGTTTATTTAAAAAAGAAATAAATGTAAATATTTTTTTGGGGGCAAAAAGTGCTCTGACACAATGCATTGTGGTCTAAATTCGCAGATCTAGTGAGCATCAAAATGCACTGGAAATTTCCAGGGCACTGGATTTTGGAATAGTAGATTCGAAAAGCACTACAAAATGGAGAACGCTCTATATGGTGCACAACAAATATAGTGAAGGAATTGGGACACCAATGTATTATATTTTTCTAATTTTTAAGGGACAATAATAAAAAGATTCTCTGTTATTCCTGTTTATATTTCCTCTCTCTGACTAATGCGGGACAGCATCTCGTCAAACCTTCCTTCTGACACGATCCTTTGGATGACTGAACATGATATCTAGCATAGAAACCACTTTCCTCCGCTGGTGAGTCCTCATGCACCAGCTGCAGCAGAGCGACTGGGAGGATCTGTAGCTGTTACCATGACAACACCTCACACCATGACTCAAGTAGTCAGTTTCTTGTTAAAAATTAAATAAACGTATAATAGTAAGATTAAAGTACTAATAACTGATTCAAATCTGTAAATGACCATAGTATAAGTAGGATAATGCCTGACGAGGTGTCCTTTATCAGAAACGAAAACTTCGTCGGGCATCATCCCATACATGTTCCACTTCTCACTTTGGATTGGAAGCTAAAGTTTTTCTATTTCCCAGCATTCATCTGTGTGTGTCTGTGTGTGTGTGTGTGTGTGTGTGTGTGTGTCCTCACAATGTTGAAGCGCTGCAGAAACAGGTCATCTCCCAGGAGGACGTAGGCCTTCAGCAGGTATTCGTAGTACGAGTCGATTCCCGCTCCCACTCCGCTGTCTGAAACCAAAGCAGTCACTGGTGTCATGGAGCGGCAGCGTAAAGCACAACGGCGTCCCTATGCGCGACTCGGCCTTCACAGATCCCCTCACCTCTTCTGACCCACTCTCCTGAGTGGATGTTTATGGTGGTTCCCACCAGGTTGCTGTTTCTCTGCCTCTTCTCCCAAAGGAAGTCCATGGCTCTCCTGGCGTGATTCTACGCAGATTTGAGCAAAGATCAGCCGATCGGACGCGTTTGCTGAAAACATACCTTACAATATCCTGCTGTCATTTCCTAGTTACTAGAGGACATTAATGCAAAACTACCTGCTGGTAGTTTTAAATAATATTTAAAAAAAAGATTAAAAGTTTACAAACATTTCCACATTTTTTGAAGCAACATTTTGCAAATAAACGTAAAAAAACAGACAGAAGTTGTTCCATCAATCCATCTTTCTCCTGACGGATGACCGTTCAGCACAGATCATCCTTCGGCTTCGTCTATGCCTTCAGAGTGGCAGAAAATGGGAGCACCTGACTTAAACTGTGCTGGGAGGACGCCATGTTGACCTCCCAGCACACTGAAAGCCGCTTTCAGGTTACAAATGTGAAACAGTCGACCTCCGTGTGATGCTTTCAGAGGAAGGTAGAGTTGAGTCTCCACCCCAGGGAAGAAGCCTGTGAGCAAAAGAAGCGCTCCTCTCTTCAACTCACCTGACTAATAAGAAGTGCATACACCTGTGCTATTATCCCATGATGCAACAGAGGAGCTCTGCTGATAAACCAGCGGTATGAGCTCTGACGTTTGTGTTAAATAGCATTTGAGTTAATTTATCTTGATGACCTTTGGTCCCAATGATGAACCTCTTTATGTTCTTTTCTCTTCTAAAGTTGATCATCTTAACCCACAAATGGAGGATCATTTGGCATAAATGAAATGGGATTGGGTCGATCCAAGTGCACCTGACTAAAACCTCTCTAGTCAAGCACCAGCTGAAGAAGAAGAAGACCCATCGACAGATCAAGGCTTCAGTCTGTCGTTTACTGAAGATGAATGCACGTTTAGCCAAGACTTCATTAAAATATGATGGGAAAAAAGGATTGCATGATATGAGGAAATCTCGCGATTTGCAATATTAGTGATCAATTTGGCGATGACGATATAACTTGCAATAAATTATCAAATAGCAAAAACAACCAAAAAACATTTATATTTCACTGCAACAGTTTAATTTAAATAAGAGTCACCATAAATTAGATTACACTCCAAATGACCCAAGTCTAAATAGAAGGCGAGCATCTAACATAAAATGGCTCCATGCGATTGGTCAAATGCATGAATGGATTTATTTGAGTCATTAAATACTTAAAGCTGCCATAAGATTGTTTTAGCACATTTAAGGTTGCCATTTAGTTCATTTTTCCCCGACTTTTGAGATCTGTGTATTGCACAGTTTGATATCGTGATAACAATAAATTTGCGATTTATTGTGCGGGCCTAATGGGAAAGCTAACACCACTCCGACTGTCCCGCCCACAACTCAGAAGTGAACTAATGAACTCCTGCTGCTCTGCAGACACTATGTTCTAGAAAACAACACAGATTTTTGATTTTGGCTAAAAACGGCATCATCATAAATAAAAGATCCCTGGAAAAACATGATCGCAGTGGGACTTTGATTTATGCAAACGACACGGTTTTCTTTTTTCATGGTCGCACAAAAGACATAGTGGTAGCTAAACTCACTAAAATAATGTTTTGTGTTACAACTTGGTTGCAGGAGTGCTGTCTGCAGTTAAACATCTCTAAAACTGCAGGCATGCATTTCACTAAAATAAATAAAACATCACCTGATCCTGACGTGCACGTTAAAGGAGAACAACTAAAACCTGTCGGCCAAAATAAATACCTTAGGCTAATAACAGATTCAAAGTTTTTTTAAGCCCGTTTGACTAATCGTGCTAAAAAATAATCACAAAGGTTTTTTGCAATTCAAAATGAAAAATGTGTTTGCATCCCATGATTTTCAGTCATTTCAATTAATATGTATCCAGTCGGTCCCAGGCGGCTCAGTTAAAAAACTGAGAGTCTTTTACAAACATGCACTAATAGTTATGAGTAAAGAAACCTAGACACTAACATCACTGTGTCATTTGAAATGATGTCGTATTTTAAACAGGGACAATTTTCCGATCTTTGATAGCTTAAAATGAATTTACAAAATACTGCAGACTCCGGCTCCAGGTCCTCTCACCGCCGGAGGAACTGGAGCCTTGATTGTGTTCCTCCAGGCTCTGTCAGGGTGACGGTCACTTCCTCTGCACGGATTAGCCTTTTTAATGCTGCGATGTCATATTTTATCTATTTACAGTACAGACCAAAGGTTTGGACACACCTTCTCATTCCAATGAATGAGAAGGTGTGTCCTGACTTTTGGTCTGTACTGTATATAGCAAGTGTTTCTATATGTATTTTGTATTATAAATGATACAAAAATACATATAGTGAGTGGGCCGGGTCTCAGGAGGTTAACTGTGCTTTTTTTTACATCATAGCCAGGGGAGAACGGTGCAGATGAAAAGTAACCTTTTGCTAATTTAGGCATAATCAATCATTTTAAAATTACTGTCCCTTCTTAAATAAACTAGAGGAAATAGTCAATAAAATCCCTGCATACGGGTGTCCATGTTTACTGTATTCCTATTTAATAACATAAAAAAACACTGATAATTCTAAGGGAATGATCTCTGTGTAAAACTGGACCACAGCTTGTCAATTCTGAAATGACGTTTGCTCTTATAATCAGATGACAGAATGAGAAAAACAGAGAAGCATCAGCGTGAAACACTTTCTGAATGCCTTTTTCCTGCTTTAGTTATGATCAAAGCAGAAACACTGAGCTCCATCATCCTCAGGTAACATGGAGACGGTTTTTATGTTTCACTGAAATGAGGTCGGTTTCATAAACCTACATGAAACCTGATCCAGAAGAAACCAGAGTCGTCGGTTTGTGGGGTGCGGTCATCAGTGTGTCAGTCTCTACAAATATTTGCAGTAACATCCTAAAGCGGTGAGATCCCTCCTGTCCAGCAGCACGTCAGCAAAAAAGACATTAAACTGTTCCAGTAAAGCTCTGAATACTCGTGAAAAAGCTTCAGATTCACTTTAAATGTGAGAGAAATGCAGCGTTCTATTAACGGAGCGGTCCGACATGTCAGGAATGAACGTTGAGACAGTGCCATGCTGCAGCGCTCAGGTCTGCTCCCTGCTTTAGGAAGGTCAGGAAACAACCATTGAATGTATAACAAATAACTGGACAAATCACGTGTGACGTCTTCCATGGAAAAGGCCTCCCTTCCTGTTCCAACCAAATGAAGTCAATTCAGTCCCCATTTTTCCGCGATACCTCCTTTGCCATGTTGGAACCAGACGTCCTCAGTAAGCCGTGACTGGCCCGTCTACCTTTCTAGGGCAACCACTCTCTCCAATCAGGACTGGGCACGTTAGGAGGCCACACCCCCTCCACTGAAAGCACCCTCAGGATAATCTGTCAAACGCTTCGAACGTTCGACGCCAGACCGTCTACTTTTATTGAAGCGTCTGATTGGTCACTTTATAACTTGAGCTACAGCACAAATATCGTGTAAAAATGTGGATTATCAAGATGTTAACAAAAGGGATCAGATCCAGTATGTTTATTCTGGCGACCAGAATGACAGAGAAACCACGGTTTATTTCTTTATAGAAGTCTATGAGATTTTGGCTTCTCTGGACCAGCAGGTACTTCCTGTTTAGAACGCATGGGGGGGGGGGGGGGGGGTCACTCAGTCCAGCTCTTATTTTACCGCCTATGGAAAAGACCATGGTAACCATAGTAACAGAGGTTGGAGGATAAAAACATTGTTACAGAAATAGCAGGAAATGCTCCTTTACTTATTTACAAAAACGTAAAGTGCCATCATAAATCGTAAAGCACAATCAAACCAGATAACAGTTTCCTTTCCTGTTTGTAAAGTTTAAATTAACTTCCACGAGTGGATATTAAAAGGGTCAAAGTTTCTTCAGTGACGGGCTGGATGGTTAAACACATCGATTGGTGGTTACCTCAAATATGGAGTCCCCGGTGAAGCGACTTAAAGCAGCAAACTCCAGGATGATGGTTCCGGCACACGCCGTGCAGGTGTCCGTCTCTGTGCCCGTCCGCGTCTCAGGACCCCTCACGCCGTGTCTTAGGTTAACCTTTCCATTCCAGAGGGAGGACACTTGGACTCATTAAACTTATCACCATGTTCACACAAAATATTCACTAAAGCTTCTGTGGGAGTGGCCAGGAAAAGAGCGTTTTAACCCGTTCTTATGACAATAACATGACGGATGGTCTCACCCTGGGATAAGGGAGGCCACTGCTGGTGTTAAACGCCGGCAGGAGTCTGAGTCCCAGGTCTTTGGCCATATGCAGGAGCTCATCCTGGTACCACTGCATGTGCTGGCCTCCTTCCTTCAGCATCACAGCCATGGAGTGACCTCCCAGCAATCCTCTGAAGAACAAACCAGCATTTTTTTACGGAGATCAGAAGATCCCCGCCTACTCAGCTGAGATCCCACTCACCCAAGGACGCGAATGTTGGTTTCAAAAACAGACACGACGATGTCATTGTCCAGCCGCACGTCTGACAGGACTCTTCTCACCGCCGCCTCAAACTCGGTCGTCTTATTCAGGAGCTGAAGGAGAAAAAAGGAGGCCGCTCCATCAAGCTGACTTGTACTGATACCAAGGAAAGCGTGTTTTCAAACGTTCCAACTCCACAAAGTTAACTTTATTGTCGATTCTTTTACATGTGCATCACATAAAGCCAAATGACACTCTTTCCTTAAAACGTCTTTTTTTGCATCATTGAAACACATGTAGGCTTCATGCTCCGATTTTAGTAAACAATGTAAACTACTTACAACCAAAGTATCCAAGGTGTCTATGAGGGTCAGAGAAAACCTGGCAGGAAGAGACAAAAATGAGGGAAAAGCTTTTGGATCAAACCAATCCTGATCAACGTAAACAAACAGTTTCAATGCCATGCAGAAATGAAAGTTCCAGAACAGTCTGTGGGGTCATTCATGTGTTTGGCTCATTCTTCATCATTATAGTAAAATAGTCTCTCCGACTTTCTAAGAATAAAAGCAAATTATATTAAAGGATAAATGTTGCATTATTTAAAAAAAAAGTCTCCAACAGGATTGGTTTGTGATTTGAGGGAATTGCATGGTCGATCTGGAACAATTGTTCACAGAAGCTGACAAGTTATTTGTCTTCATAGACTTTTATTTTGAAAATGTTTTCACTCACTCTCCAAGTCTTTATCCCTTCACAACCCCGTTTGGATGCATAATAATGCCTCTTTTGTAGCTGATCTTGCACCAAATACCTTGAATTTGTCACATCTGTCAAGTTGGCATTGAAAAGCAGAGAGCCAACGACATACCGACAAACTCTGACTTGGTCATGTGACCAATGATGCCGTTTGGCTGCTGTTCTTCAGAGACATTATCTTAAAAGTTTGGAAACAGTTATGTCACTCTGTTTGTTTTTACATTTTAGGAGTTGCATTTTTAATTAAAGTTAAAGAGTATTTCATTCCATTTTTTTCTCAAAACTTTTTTTCTGTGTGTGGGGGGGTGGGGGGTCTTAGGATATTGAAGTAAATTACTTCTGAATAATTGTTTAAAAAAGGGAGGAAGATTACTTCTACATGAAAATTGTATCTGTGAGAAATGAGGAGGTCCTGCTTAACAACATTATCAATTCTTCCTATAAAAACATCAAGGAGGAATGAAGGACTAACTTACTTGCCGAGGGCATCATCGACGTCTCCTCGGCTGGGTTCACGGCCACGAACTCGACCTCTGCAGGTGAGGGGCATCAACTCGTCAGCCGGGTACGCATGGTCCTGACACACAGGTGACACTTGACCTGTCAAAGGACGTTTTCTCAACCGTATGAAGCCATCAACCAGACCAAACTTACCATGTAGTTCTGATAGGCGTGGTCGAACATCTCCACCACTTGGTTCCTTGGAGGACAGCAAAGATACAGATCAGCAGCAGAAACCTCCTTTAGTGAGGAAAAGCCTTTGCTCTCTCAACTCACCTCAACCTCTGCTTCTCCTCTGGAGTCATGGCCTGTCCGAGGCCACATGAAGCCCCCACGACCGCCAGGAGCAGCAACAAATCTGGTGCCATGGTGTTGTGGACGACCGCAAACTCTTCGATTCCCGGCCGGTCACTGGTTAAATGTGGACACAACAGCTGCCATGCGGTGGCGGGAGACACGTTCCCGCCGCTCAGCTCCACCTCAGGCAGAAACCGTCAAACGGAATGTTGTTTATTCAAGTATCCAAACATGTCCGAGTTTATGAGCAACGTGAAAACAGCGCGAACGGGTCCGCGTCCCGCATGCGGATCCAATGTCGCTCCAGTTTCCGAGCCGTGGAGCTGCTGGCGTCCGTCTTCATGAAGTTCATGTCACGATCCCGGGCCGCTCCATCAAACAAACAAACCGCGACGTCTCCTTCCAGCTGCGGTCTGGACCGAAGCCAACGCCGAACCACCTTTCTGAGTTTAATTTATTCTGAGTCTTTATTATTTCGACGCACGCGAACGGAACCTCTCATTTTGACAGCGAGAACCAGAAACAACTCACAAATTCAAAGCAAGTCAAAGCAGAACCCAAAGAAGACCCAAGCCAGCCTGGAGGCTGTTGTTCGCCCGAACGCCCGCTTTCATTTTCAGCCTTTCCAAAAATTGGTTAATAATTTCCTTCTTGGCTGATATCTTCCGTCATCGATCTGCGGTGGTAGGGATTTAATTAGCCGTTAGTGCTAATAACACAAGCGACCTAAAAAACAGACGTGAATCAAAAATACAAACTTTAAAAAACGTTTTCATTTCTGAAGAACGAACTTAAGCGGACTATCTTTTATGTCCAGGCTGCTTTTAATTGAAAAACACTACTCTATAATCAACGCTTCGCCCGGAAGCTAGCTTGCTTACCGACCGGATGTGTCACGACGAAAACGGCAACAACATCCGCTTCCTGGTGTTTGGCTACTTTTTACCCGAAATCCGCTTACTAGCTGGTACTTCTTTTTAAAGCAATGAAATATACTATATACGGCCGGTTCTTTGCTATTCTTAGATAAAAAAAAATAATGTCACAGTTTAATTAAAAAAAGAAGAAGAAAAAGAGACCTAAAACTGTTACAGTTGTTCCCTCAAGTCAATGCTGTGAGGCCTTTGAAGGTAGCTCAGAAATGTGAGACTCCAGCGCCACGCTTCAGTGCATTGATTTGTTATAATGAAACTATAATTAACTAACAACGGCAACAGGTGCCTGTTGTTTTTCTTAAAGTAAATAAACAAAACCAAACTGATGTTTCACTGTTGTTTGCTCTTTCAGGCAACCGCTATTGTCACTTTTACTTAACTGATTTCGGTTGTAGGTTGTATGTTAAAGTAAACCAGTCAAGTGCATCACCTAGTAAGAACAAAAATGACTAAATAACCGTAAAACCTATGATTTTGCAGTTTAAAAAGGAAATATTTGCACAAAGGGGGCCTTGTGTTTTTTTAATCGTTCATCTCATGACTACGACTCCCATGAGTCTTTGCGTTGTCGCCTGACTCCTTGGTCGCTTCACATGACTGTCATGTCAACAAATGAAGAAAAGTGTTGAACTGGCAAAATTTCAGGGTATAAATAAAGATTTTGGGGGAGCTTTCAGGACGGAGAGGACTTCTGGTCTCGAAGGTATGCTGGAGCTTTAATTCACGTCCGTATTTCCTACTACATTCAGATTTGCAGAATCTGTAGCTAAGGAGTCTTTTTTATTGGCAGATAACAAAAAACCATTGTTAGCAGGCAAGGATTTCTGCAGCTGTTACTGAGGAACGATGCACAAAATGACAAGAATGTACAAAAGCAATAAATAGAGTTGCATTAGGACTATTCAATTGGGATTACTGAGTAATTTTAACATATGTGCTATTTATTTACCTTTGATTAGAAGTGTTAAATATAACATTTAATTTAATTTTATAGTTTTTATGTTGAATTATTGTGTCATAGAGCTTTTCTTGTACTGTTACTTAAACATTTAAGAGAACTTGTTTTTTTTTTACTGCTGTGTCATATTTAGTTGATTATTTTAATGAAGTCGATTAATTTATTCATGCATGTTTGCGTAGAGGTCATAAAGTCAACCATGGCCCCTACAAAGGACAGAAAGCTGACCGGACTTGTCGCTGCCACATTTACTCCGTTTACCACAAAAGGGTAAGGAATCGAACCAGTCACCGTTTTTTTTTTTACCTGTAAGGAGAATCTGTTCCCTCGTGTGGAACATGCCACAGTCCAGTACATTTCCTGTTGCTGTTTTACTGCAACTATTCTCCTGTTTTTGTCACACTTTTCCTCAACAGTGAAATCAACTTATCAGTGATTGGTCCATATGTCGAATACCTCATAGAAAAACAAGGTGTAAAGTCCATATTTGGTGAGTAAAATAAAAATATGTGAAACTTCAGACATCTGTCATTTTTCACGTTTCTTCTTTTCTAAATTTAGTTTTTTTTTTTTTTTTCGGATTCTGCTAAACTGTAAAAAACTCGTTATTCCATAAAGGAAAGCTCAAATCTGCCCCCTGATTTCACAAAAATAAGTTAGTAGCTTCAAAATATGGTGTGTTATATAAACGAAAAGGTTTCAATATATATTTACATAATTTAGATTTTTTTTTGGCAAAAGGATTCATTTTCTGAGTGAGGTCAGTGTTTGGACAAATGTGTTATTTAAAACAATCATCGTCAGCAGCTGGAGTGTTCTTACTGTCGTACTAAATGACATTTATTAAACGCCATTTTACAGTTAAGCTTCGATTTCTGTTTTCTTTGTGACAGATTTTTTTTTAGAATTTTTGTCAGAGTCTGAGTCAGCCTTTTTCCACAGGAAGGACACTCACATCAACGCACACCTTTTGGCTTTTTTTCCTGTTTACCCCCCCAACTAAAGAGAACATTTTTGAAAATGCAAGACTAAAGAGGTATTTAAAAACTGACCAGCTGTGCTGACACTTTATAAGGTTTTTTTAGCAAAACCCATGAAACGTGTGGAAGAAGAATCTCTAGTCATCAGAAAACAAAAACCTACAGCAAAGCATGGCGGTGGTGTCATTATGCTGTGCAAGCATTTTTATATGATGACAAAGAAATAACCTAAAATAGGAGTAAGAAATGAAAGATTTGTTTAAGGGGGGAATGAACGAAAAACAAAAAAATAAATTTTAGCTGCTGATGCTCCACACACTAATAAACTCATAGATACATTTTCTCCTTAGTTTTAATACAATTTCCATCAAAATAATTTTATGTCCTATGACTCTGCAGGACAAAAATCAGAAATGCTTTTCTATGCGTCAGAATTGACAGAGAAACACTTATGGAACCAAGAGGAGAATTTTTTATTTCTGGGAAGTCAACCTGTTAAAACAGAAATTATTACCTTCCTTGTAAAAAATAAAATTTTAATTATAAAACTCACAGAATACAGAAATAAACAGAAAATAATATCCTTTCATATTTATCATCTCATTCCAACCGTGTATTTTTTACTTAAACACATCAAAGGAGACACAAAAGAGAGATGAAAAAATATAAAATATTTCTATTAATAAACATTGTGACAATCCCAGGGTTCAACAGGCTTAAACAGTGAAGGAATGGTTCAGGAAGCATCGTTTTCCAACACGGATTGGCCACCACAGCCCTTTGAGAAATCTTTGGGTCAGAATCTACAATCATTAGAACAAGGTGAAAGCAACACCTGTGACATCACAGATGCTGATCGACACAAGGCCACAGCAAATTAATGCTGTCAAATTAATCAAAGCTAAACAAAACAAAATATTAGTGCGTGAACCATTGACTGTATCAGAGAACTGGACTGAGCGAGTATGACGGCACCCTTAGAAAATGGTTTGTTCCAGCCCCACCCAAACGGAGTCAATTCAGTCGGCATGTTTTTCACCACGTAGATGCTAGCGTGTTGGAGCCAGAGCTTGTCAGTAAGCAGTGATCGGTTCGAGTTGGCCTGAGTTTCTAAGGTAACCACTATAGCCAATCAAGAGAGAGGGAGCTTGTTGGAAGGCCACACCCCTACCACTTGCAAGCAGGCTATATGAAATCTGTCAAACGCTTTGAACGTTGGACACTGGGGCCAGTAGGCTCCACCTACTTTTATTAAGGCCAGTTATTATTTGTCAGTTTATAACTTGAACTAAAAGAAAAATATGAGGATTATCAAGATGATGTTAAATAAAGGAATCAGATCATAAATAGTTCTTCTGACCAATAGAATGACGGTGCAACGGCTGTTTATTTCTATATATAAGTCTGTAGGATTTTGGCTTCTTGGAGATACTTCCTGTTTGGACTGCCATGGAGAAGGGCCACTCAGTCCAGTTCTCAGATACAGGCGATGGCGTGAGCCTTTTTTTTGGCCAGACAGTGTAGTTTCAACATCAGCCCTGTTGTGTAATTTCCTGTAGAAATGGAGCAAAGGGTAAGTAGAAGGGATACGATACTATCGGGAACAAAACTCACCCTGCAGATTCTGCGTCTTCATCAGTCCGACTTGAGAAAACTTCTTGGATAAGAGGTCAAAGTGGCCTGATGACCTTTTTTAAAATTCTTTCCACTGTCCTCTTAAATTCTTCTTTGCACTCTGATATAAAAAATTCCCAGGACTGCAAAGCTTCTCCAACATATTTGTTATTTTTTGAAAACCTCTTTATCCGACTCTAAACTAGAATCTAGCCTGAACTGAACGGAACCTCCATCAGCAGCTTTTTAAAGCAAACTCGAAGATCCAGTCTGTGAATGTGACCAAGTTCTGCTTGCCAACAGTGAACGGCACCACCGGAGAGAGCCCGTCTCTCTCTGTGGCAGAGAGGAAGGCTCTGGCGGAGGAATGGTGCGGGAAAGCCAGGGGAAGGTGAGTCTCCATCCCAGCGCTGCGGCGTGCTGACCGTCTGACGGTAAACCTTCTTCGTCTCCACAGAATGGATCAGGTTGTCGTGCATGTTGGTGCCATGAGTCTGAGAGACTCACAGGATCTGGTAAGTTGCTGCTCTGCTGATGAGAAAAGAAACCAAGTCCTTACAGAAAAACAAACCTTTGAATTAGGATTGAAGGTTTCAAATTCAGGCTAATCTCAGTAAATCCGTCATCAGGCTGAGCAACAAAGCTGCAAAAAAATGCTCTTCAAGCGGCAGAGATTGGTGTTTAGGAGCATCTTGTTTCAATAGTGATCTAAATCACTTCCTGTCTTAAAATAATCCAATTATAAATCAAGGCCATTTTATTTTAACCACAATCTTTTTCCAAGGACTCAACACACTTTTCCAGCATCACTGAGCACTCCAGAAGTAACCGTTGAAATGGATTTTGTTTGGTTTAACATGAGTTTGGACTCGCTGCTGCTTCATTGTTCCTCTGCTCCTCCAGGCGCGTCACGCTGCTCAGATCGGAGCTGACGGAATTGCCGTCATTGCCCCCTTTTTTTTCAAGCCCAAAACTGCAGGTGTGTCCCGGTTTTTGGGGTAAAAACATGTGATCTTGGCATCAGCTGTGCATCATCTACACACTTCCTTCCTGTCCTCCTGACCCAGATGCTTTGAGGAAATTCCTGCAGGAAGTGGCTTCAGCCGCTTCAGCTCTGCCGTTCTACTATTACCAGATCCCAGCGATCACCGGCATCAACAGTCAGTGTCGCTCATGATGAGTTTGCCTTCACAGAGGACTTAGAGGAGCTGATGACTGTTCTGTCTTCTCCAGTGCCTGTGATGGAAGTGGTGGAAGGAATCGAGCAGCTCATTCCCTCCTTCAGGGGAGTAAAGTTCAGTGGGTTGGACCTGATGGACCTGGGTCAGTGCGTCATGCACAGCCAGCCTCAGTGGTCGATCCTGTATGGCGTGGATGAGGTCAGTCTCACTTGTACCATCGCGGGAGACGAACCGCAGACAGCTGCTGGTTGGTGATGAGGAGCTCGACCACGCGGTCTGAGCCAAACATGACGCTGCTGTTTTTGGTCCGTTTCTGTAGCAACTGTTGGCCGCGTTGGCCATGGGAGCCAATGGAGCGGTCGGCAGGTCGGTGACTCTCTATGGTGTCTTTATCACGCCTTTCTGCTAATATTCTCACAAGTGTCTCTTCTTGCAGCACATTCAACTATTTGGGGAGTCACATGAACAAGCTACTGTCAGCATTTGAGAGGGGGGACCTTATCCAAGCCAGGGCCTTACAGGTACTGCCGATGCGTCTGCTGCTTGTTGCCAGCATGTCTTTCCCCTTTGAGGTTTTTTATTCTTTGAATGTTCAGTTCCAGATGCAGGAGCTGCTGAGCTTTGCAATGAAACTTGGTGAGTTTTGTCCGTAACTCTGGAAACGATGGTGGGACTCTGACTTTGCTGCGGATTACAGCTGGTTATTTGTGACTTCCAGGCTTTGACGTTGGCGTTAACAAACAGCTGATGATGGAGGTGTCCGGCTTGCATCTTGGTCCCCCTCGCCTCCCGTTGATGCCGTGTCCTCTGGAGCGCTCGGCGAAGATTCTCCAGAAATATCGCAGTCTTTTTCCTTAAATCCACCTTTTAATGATAGAATTGTTTTACACTGAACTTAGCAGAAAACGTTATCGTGGATCCACGTTTGCTCTGACTTTGGAGGCAAAAAGTCAGGAGTTTTAGACAGAAACGTTTAAATAATGTCATATTTTGAATTAAGGGAAGAATGGGTTTTCTTTTGGGGACATTTTTTAACTTTTATGTGTCAAGATGCTTTTTACAGAGTTGGATTTTAAAAATGTTTCTATTTCACTCAGAAAGAATGTGTTTGTGTCTGTAAACGTGCTGCCTCAGACGGTGGTACGCTGGTGCTCAGCAGTTTGATCCTTTTTAAGGAGTTTATGAGAACATCCGTGTCAATAGATTCACCATATATCTTTGACACGATAGATCATCTGCATTAATGAGACTTTAACCTTAAACCACACGCCTGGAAGCGTCACTCTCTCTGGGTTTTCGTGTTACACTTTTTGAGCCACTTTAAAAAACTCTGTTTGATTTTACCTCTCTAAAAATCTGCCATGAATGTCGACTTTAACACCACCCACACTCAGAGTTGAAGTGCAAAATAATAAAGGCATTACAATAGAAACGGAAAGGTTGTTTTGTTTTTTTAGTATTCTCTTGTTTTTCTGAAAGGCAGCAAAGGGAAATTCAGTGTGTAACAAAGAGTCTTTGTATTGTTGTTGATGTTTCATTAATTGTTTCAATTAAAATGAATCCTAAAATCACTTCCCTGTCTCATGTCTTATTAATGATCTTTAGCTTCGGTGTAATCACACAGGAAGCAAACATTCTTATTTCTATTTACCGGTATTTCATTTTTGCTATAAGAAATTAATAAATAATTTTTTTTCTAAAGAACAAAAAAGCAAAACAGAAACTTGCAGGGTTTTTATTTTCCTTTTTTTGAAATAATATAAATAATAGAAAACCTTTTCTTTTTTGCCCCCTTTGCTTAGTTAATAAAGTAATTGGCAGGCTTACACTTTTTTTCCATCAATACTAAACGACAAGAAAAAGAATGGACAAATAGCTATTTATTTCACAGAGAAGCGCATTTCTCAAGAATCTCGCTGAACCCTTTTTTGTGAAAGTGTACAATGTTATTTTCCAAAAAACATGACTTTTTCCCTCTAAAGCAGGGGTGTAAAACATACGGCCCGCGGGCCATATCCGGCCCGCCATGTGGTTTAGTCCGGCCCACACATGAAGAGTAAAAACCATAAGGATATTTAAAAAAAGCAAGTTTCTAGTCCATTCCTGTGGCAAGGTATGATTTTTTTTAAAAATGGCCGAAATGCACAATTCCGCCACTAGGGGGAGCAAAGGAAAAGCAAAACAGTTGAAACAGCGTATCTGCACGTGCCAAAAGTGAAACCTAACAGCTCTGTGTCTGGGTAAGATGCACTTTGGTTCCCTATGAGACTTACCGCTGTTATCTTGCTATAAGGATGATCAGTAGTGACACCCTAATTACCAAAATGTTGTCAAAAAGTGAAGTGGAGTGAGGAGCTTTCCAGGAAAATGGACAGTTTTTTTTTATTTCATGAAGCTGAATGCAAACCGGAATGCTTTGAATGTAATCAACATTGCAGTGCTCGAAGAATATAACATTCAGCACCACTAAGAGACTCACCATAAAAAAAAGTTTCTGGATTGCTTCAGTGTCAGATGTGAAATATTGCATCTGTGTAAAACTGAATAGTCCAACTTTTATTTAATTGAATTTTATTCTAGATCCATTGGTCCCAAGTGATTAGGCTACTATGTTGGTTGAGGCATTATTTCAAATTGAATAAAAAAAACTAAAACAAAGCTGCAATTTTGCTGTTACATTACTGGTCCGGCCCACTTGAGATCAGACGGGCTGAATTTGGCCCCCAAACCAAAATGAGTTTGACACCCCTGCTGTAAAGCTACAGCTTTTTAAATTTAAAAATCATGTTTTTGCTCTAAGTTGTTGATTTTTTCCTATAATTCTGTCACCTTTTTCCTTATAGTTTTACGATTTTATTTTTGTCAAATGTTTATGCCTTTATCTCATAATTTTTCTCATAATCTTTTGCCACTTTTGTCTTGATAATTTTACAACTTTATTCTAGCAAATGTTTGACTTTTTGCCCTATATCCTAATCTTTTTCTATTTATGGTCTTCCTCTGTCGTAATTTGGCCTCTTATTTGTGGTTGAGAATCCTCTATACGCTGATATCTTCTGTTAAAACACGAGAGGAGCAGAAAATGAACCGATGGTGTTTTGATAGGAAGCGGAACCTTTCTCTGAGCGCTTTGGTTCCCCCCACCTTCAGGTCGACTGGATTTGACTGCTGCACAGAAATCTGCGGCGTTTCCGGCCAGCTCAGCGCGTCTCCTGCGGTGTTGTCACTCTTCACGAGCTGTCACGCACGCACTGCTGCCAGCTCACCGGAGCGCTTTGTGGGCCGCGGAGGGTCATCGGAACACCGGCAGAGATGGTGCTGCTCACGATGATCGCCAGGCTGGCGGACGGACTGCCGCTGGCCGCTTCCATGCAGGAGGACGAGCAGGTTGAAGTCTTTAGCTTATCTCTGTGTCGCCGTTCTCTGTGTTCAGGCTGCTGTTAATTCGTTCAGTGATTTGCCGTGAAATAGGATAGCTACATATAGTTTATTGATTCCAAAGGGTAAAAATTGGACCGGTCCCACTCGAAAGCGACACCGCAGCTAAAACAGTTTCCATCTGCGCCGCCGCTCTCTCTCTGGGCTCGGTTCTACCGAACACCTTCCATATCAGGCCGCTGAACGTCTTCCGGGTTTTATATGGTTTGATGCTTTTTCAGCATCTTAGCTGTCGATTCTCAGCCTTTCTCCTTAATTCAGACAAATTCAGGTCTGTAGAAACCGACTTTTTCCATTACTTACAACATTCTCGACACTTTGCGATTCTTGAATGAAATGTTTAGTAAGTATCTGAATAAACGCCAAAAGGAGTCGGTGAAAAATTCGGACAGTTTGAGCTTAAACATCCAGTAAACAGAAATGGGTAAAGATACGTCAAACTTGCGTAGTTTCGGGTAACTGCCATTACACGGTTTGTCCACCGGATGGCGCTGCAGTACAAGTTCATGTTAGAGTTCAGGAGGCAATTTTATAAATGGTGAAAATGACATTAGCTTTGACAGAAATTTATTAGATCACATGCAGTCTGGAGGTGTTTTATTTTGAAATGACGGAAGTCTAACATCTTTTCCCTTTGCTGTCTTGTTTGCTTTCATAAAGGGAAGTGAGAAGGTTTGTGTCCTCTGCTTTGTGCTTCACCCTCTGTGTGTCTGTGCTGCTGCAGTGATGGAGCTGCTCCTCAGTGGAGAAGATGTGGTGTTTCACGTCGGCGTTGTCAGAAACGGCATCAGTCTGTGTGTCGTGTTCGATGCTTTAGCGTTAGACTGTGAGCAGAACTAGTCCGGCGGTTTCTGTTTTTGACTAGAACGTACATGTCGTACATCCACCTGGACCCGCCTGAGTGCGCCCGCCGTGACGGTTGATGTTCTTGTGTCGCTCCAGCTGGGTCGAGATCTTCAACAGTACCAGAGCCAAGCGAAGCAGCTCTTCAGGAAGCTCAACGAGCAGAGTCCGTCACGCTGCACTCTGGAGGCCGGTTCCATGGCCTTTCAGTGAGTAGAGGCCAGAATGACAAGAAGTACTGT
This sequence comes from Oryzias sinensis, assembly GCA_037389245.1. NCBI lineage: Eukaryota > Metazoa > Chordata > Actinopteri > Beloniformes > Adrianichthyidae > Oryzias > Oryzias sinensis. Next base: position 24,273,459 of record CM074498.1, on the reverse strand, counting down.
TGACATTCAGGGAAAAGAGACTGCAGTTCTTCACAATGTTGCCCAATTTTTGAAAGTGATAGGAACAAAAAGTACTTTAAAATCAAATAAAGCATGAAGGAGAGATGAATACTGGTGCTTTCCTTCCAGCTACTGCATAGAGAAAGGAGTGTGTTACCTCGTCCTGTGTGAGGCTAGCTTCCCCAAGAAGCTGGCCTTTGCGTACCTGGAGGACCTGCAGGCGGAGTTTCATGAGCAGCATGGGAAGAAGGTCCCCACGGTGTCCCGTCCGTACTCCTTCATCGAGTTTGGTAAGAGAAATGGACTCGATGCCGCAGCCCTGCCACGGCTTTTCAGAAAAGTGCACGTGAGGATGCATGAACGTGGACAGCCGCACACTCAGAAGAGGTCCGTCTTTGACCCGCTTTTCTGTAAACCATTAGTGAGCTAAACTCAAAGTGAAACCACGGTAGGACCAGGTGTTAAAGTCTAAAATGACGCATAGCGCTTTACAGTCACACTCTGCTGCCGAACACCGGCGCCAACCAAGAACCACCCGAAGCAATGTGGGGTTTCAGTGTCTTGCCCGAAGGCACTTCAACACATGGGCAGGCAAAGTGGGAACCAATCAGAGAGCTGGCCTACCTCTGCACCACAGCCGCCCTCCCTAATCACAGCTGGGTGTATACGGGCTGTCTGCAGGTGAAAAATGGTCAAACCTGTACGGGACTAAGGTGACCCGCAGTAAATAACACGACCACTCAGTGAACCCGTACAGAGAACATGCTCGTGCACGTTTTCCTGCGTTCATGCTGCAGGCGACAGGTCGTAGAGAACACTTCTACAACACGTTAAGGGGGAAGTGGGTGAGACGCAGGCGTGTCACATTTTCACTCCTCCCCCAAATCCTGCAGACTGTTAAAGGAGCGTGTTAGTGCTGTTCATGTGAGACGTGCGCGCTCCTTGCTGCAGCCTGACTGTCAGGAATGAGCAAATCAGCCAATCAGAGTGTAGTTTGTGTGAACGTCTTAAGGCGTCCTACAGGCACTTATGGATCACGTGCACAACCCGTGCGTGCAGCATTTGGTCAGTAAGGGGCCACGACTCACCAACGACTAGAGCGTGGCGTGAGGACGCGGGACGACAGCATCACACGTACGTCACAAGTGCGTGTAACTTCTATTATCCTTAGGATTACTTACACGCACGACAGTGGTACGTTCCATTTTCATGCTGTCTCTTGAGGTGGCCGTCTGAGCCGCTCCTCTCTAGAAGCACCTTGAATTACTTTGTGTAAGAATTGTGCTATACAAATAAACTTGCCTTGCCTTGCCTCTACGCCCCCCCCCACAGAGCGCACGTGGGTCAACACCTGTACAGGTGCACGTGACTCAGGCGGAACCTTTTTTTCACGGTGACCTTCTCTCTCTCAGACACCTACATTCAGAAAACGAAGAAGTCGTACATCGACAGCCGAGCACGAAGGAATCTGGGCAACATCAACACAGAGCTGCAGGACGTGCAGAGGATCATGGTGGCCAACATCGAGGAGGTCCTGCAGAGAGGAGAAGCTCTCTCTGGTGAGTCCCCCCCCCCCCACTAAACCCATGAAGGATCATGGACTGGATTCTGTGTCTGACTTCGGGTTCCTTCTCTTTGGATGTTCTCCTTGTAGCTTTAGACTCCAAGGCCAGCAACCTGTCCAGCCTGTCCAAGAAGTACAGGAGTGACGCCAAGTACCTGAACACCCGCTCCACCTATGCCAAGCTGGCTGCCGGGGGGGTCTTCTTCATCATGCTGATTGTTTATGTGCGCTTCTGGTGGCTCTGAGCAATGAAGGAGATGAGGTTGGAGGTGAAGAATGAACCCGCCACGGTCCGTGGACGCTAAGAAACGCCATCCCATGATAGGACTTTACACATTTAAGCCCCGCCCATTTCCATCTCACCTGTCCATGGAGGACCAACATTTCTTTTAATCATTAATCTGTTGTAATAGATTAGAGAAGCGTACGTGTGCACGTGTCTGTGTGCACGTGGATGGGGGCTGATCAAAAACCGTAAGGATCTAATGTAGCGGCTAACGGGGCAACACTTGACCTAATTTCTTTTGATGACATCACAGGTGGGCGGGGCTGAGGAAGAGTTTTGCTTTGTCTTCAGTGGTTGCAGCAAACAGATAAAGTAACTGCAGAAGTGATTGAAATAGTCCTTTTTCTGCCCTCGGTTATATTATGGGATGGTGAAACTGTAACTGTTTTTTTTTTTTTTTTTTTGCTAAAACGTTTTTATTTCTAAACAGAAAATCCAGCAGGTGACCTCGTTTGGGGCCTGATTATCTGGTGTGAACCAGAACCCGATCCGTGTCGGTTCTCCTCGCTGCAGATGGAGTTTTTTTAAAGTTGAAGTTGGGTTCCACCCCATTAGTCTCCTTCTACTCTGCTTCCATTTCTGCTAAATATCCCGATTGGGCTGACAGTGGAAGCTGAGAAGTCCTCGTGGAGATCTCTGGTTCCACACCTTTAAGGTTCTCTGTTCTGTATTTCTGAAGCGGCAGTCTCAGCTCTTTGGGCCGCGTTCCTGCAGTTAAGGTAGATCTATGGTGTTTAAGTTGGTATGAGTTTCTTTTCATTGTGTTTGATCTCGTTTTGTTAAGAAAGACCTGAGACGTCCGTCTCGGACCGAAGAATCTCCGTGACGGTTCAACACTTCTGTTTGTGTGATCTTTACAGTGTCGTCGCTCACGAGACCATAGAAAGAAAAGGAACCGTTCTGTGGTTCTTCTAGACAGTGTCTCTCTCTTACCTCGGCTTTCCTTTAGCTGCAGCCAGCTGGAGTCCACGCGTGGAAACCGCAGGACGCCGAAAGCCGCTGATCGGCTTCGACCGTTTGGGAGGAGTTTTAAAGCTCTTAAGGAATGTTTCACTGAGTGAAAAGTGAGAAGGCCTTTGAGTGTTCTGATAGTTCCCTCAGAAATAACATTTCTGCAGCTCCAGCACCACTTTTCAGTCAGAAGTTTCCTTTTGGAGGATGTGCTCCACTACAGTTATGCTCTGCAGAAAAGCTGCAGATCGGATTTTACGTTTGTAAATTTTACTTTGAAGTGGACTCCAGAATAAAAGAATTTGCACAAACGGTTGTTTCTGTCAGGAGTTTTATTGACTATCATGATGGAAGAAGATCAGAAAAAAGTCGTGTTTTAAGGTCACTAAAAACACAAGCTACAAACAAGACTTCATGTGGTGGCAGTGGTAACATATTCTTTGTCTTCTGAAAGATGATTCCTCCTTAAATCAGCTTTTTAACCGTGGAGAAAGACTGAAATTTTTTTCCTGGAGAAAATTCACATTTTACAAATAAATGTTGTAAAAACTTTGGGTCGTTTGTCCGAGTAGAACCTAAACGGGGAGCAGCGGGTGAAGAAAATGAACAGAAAAGTGACGTGATGTATCACAGGGTGCAGTTCCACATGTGACCAATAGAGGAAGGTTTCAAAGTTGACACACCGTCACAAAAAGATTCATTTTTTCTACATTTAAAAATACACCAGTTACGACAAAAGAGTCTATTAATAACTCCATTATGACTTTTTTAAATATGAACTTTATAAGCAGAAAATTTTCACAAAAAAAATACATAAAATCCTACAACTGCCACTTTATTTGTTTATTTGTTCAATCGTTTTTCTCTGACATTTAAACATCTGTTGCACCTTGGTATTGAATCAACAAAGGGTTTTTAAATGTTAATATCTTGTTTTTCAGGCAATGACTGTTCAGTTTAGATACTAAATCAAACAATGTTATCCTCATTTTCTTTGCAACTTTTCAAATTAAAATTTAGCAATTAAACACATTTAAACAGATAATTTAATTCTGCATTTTGCCTTTGAGGAATCCAGCGGAAGAACTTTGATCAAAGTTTTATGTTAGAATATATTCACAATATTTTTTTAAATAAATGAAATAAAACAATCGTCTAAACTGAATTTTTGGGGTTTGAAAATAATGCAGAATGTGAAATGATTGAAGTCAGATTCAGATTATTGAAAACAAATCTGTATTAAATAATGTTTATGACTGTTTGTTCATTTAGACAACAGGCTGAAATGACTGAGCTGCTCTCGTTATCTGCTGATGTTTCATAAAAGTCAAACAAATAATCAAACTGGGATTAAAGTTTCAGATGTGAGGAGAACAAATCTACTAAACAACACTTTTTCTAAACATCAGTTTAACACAACCAGGTCCTGAGACACTGAAATCATGTGCTGCAAAGTAAACATCAAAGTCGGTGCAAAAAAATAAAGAAAGTTGCCAAACAAAGGATGAGTGCAAAGAAGGATGCAGAGAAAAAAGTGGAGGATGCTGATAGAAGTTCAAAGCAAGAAGAATCAGGCTTGTGTTGAAGCCTGAAGAGCAGAAGGCCTCTGTCTCCCCACGGTGACAGAGGCCGGTGAAGATCTGAAAAAATCTTTGAGCGAGTGAGTTGTAACCCTTGTGCAATCCTAGGCATTGGGAGTTGGGTCATCTAGACCCACTAGACAGTGCTCTGAACATTTCTTCTTCAATGATTTGTGATCTTCACTGGTGTCCATGGATTACATATATCCTCTTCACCTTTATCCACCTTTGTCATGGTAGGGAGAACACGTCAATGTAAGGGTGGGGTCATCTAAGATAGCACAAAGGTTAAAGACGATCTCACTTTTAGTTTCAAAATCTGGATCAAGCCTTCATGACAAAGACATGTATCCTGTAGCAGAGCTGGTTGAAACAATTGTGGAGTTTCTCAAAGATGACAAAGTTCAGATGGATAGTAGAGGGATTGCCACACAGCTTCTCTTGCTTCTTTACAATGACCTGAAAAAACTGTGGGAAAGCCTGAATTGATAGCTGCGTTTATAGAAATTAATTCTCAAGCAGCCAAAAATGCATTGGCTTTAACCTTTAAAAAGCAATGAAATCACAGCCTGGTGTGTTTAGGAGGCTTTTTCCATCAGAAATAAACTCAACAGGGTTTTGGTAGGAAAACCGTTAAAGCAAATGTCTGTGTTGTAAAAAGTTTTTAGTGTTTTTTGTTTATAGGAAAAAAAAATCTAGTAGGAATTCAAAATAGGAATACAGGGCTGGGGGGGGGGTTATGTTAGATAAAAAAAGTAGTAATAAAAGTATAAATGTGGTTATGTTAAATAAAAATAATCTGTTAGGGCTTAAAAGTAGGAATAAATAGCGGGGGGGGGAGGGTGTTAATTAAAAAAAAAGGATGCAGCATGGCTGCATGGTAGTGGTTAGTGCTCTTGCCTCACAGCAAAAGGCCCCCGGGTCAGGTCCCAGCTGGGGGACCTGTGTTTCTGCTACTGACCAGAAACATGCTTCACAGGTTCAGTGGTTACTCTAAACTGTCCATAGGTGTGAATGTGGGAGTGAATGGGTGTGTGATTGTAGTCCTGCAACAGACTGCCGACCTGTCCAGGATGTCCCCTGCCTTCACCCACAAGTGACTGGGATAGGCTCCAGCAGCCTCGTGACCCCGAAAGGGATAAAATGGATTAGATGATGAATGAGTTTTTAAAAAAGGAATAAAAGTGTAAATGGGGTTATGATAACTAAAAAAAAACTGTTAGGACTTAAAAGTAGGACTAAATAGCAGGGGGTTGTATTCAATTAGAAAAAACAAGGTAAGAAATTTAGGAAAAACATTGGTTGGAATAATATGGGACTTAGCTTTGATCAAAGTAGGTTTTAAAATGAGATGTTTAGTTTGTTTAGTCTGTGCATCTGTGGGTTTGCGCCGGGTGCTCCGGTTTCCGCCAATTCCCCCAAAAAATGTTTATAGAGATGTAGTGACTGTAGGCGAATATAAAAAACAAATAACAGAGAGATATAATGTAACATCACAAAAATAAATCAGCTAAGCTTTAATCAATGCTATCAGTGGGTTTTTAAAATGGGGACATGTTCAGTTTGTTTATACCTCCAGGGCAAAATGTGATATAGTACAAGATAGGAAGGACAATGTGCCCCAAAACCACTCGCCACAAAGACAGCGTCTTCCCCTGAGCCGTCACTCTGATGAACTCCTGACCACTCAAGACCACGGAACAAGAAACTGCCACACCAGAGCTACTGCTGCATTCTTAGTCAGTCATTTTTATTTAGTTATGTTTATTTGTTCCTATATCTTCCTTATATTACTTTCTTTATTGTTTATCCTTTTTGGTCTTACCCCTTTACACCTTTTTATACCTTGCTAGTTTGCATGAGAGCACAAGACTCAAAATCAAATTCCTGGTACATGCACTGTACTTGGCCAATAAAGCTGATTCTGATTCTGATATGTGACAACAAGCTACAAGCACCCCCATTAATATTGAATAGTTTTGACTCTTTCACTGTGCTTCTCTAGAGGTTATGGTACAAATTTAAATTGAAAGGAAGATATTTAGTGAACATATCAAAAAAGTAATGCAACCACAAGGAAGCACAACAGTGCTTTCATGTGCCAGTCCCAAGTCCGGATAAATGCAGAGGGTGATTTCAGGAAAGGGAGATTGACAGGCGGATCGGTGCGGCATCTGCCGTTATGCAGTTGCTTTACCAGTCTGTTGTAGTGAAGAGACAGCGGAGAGAGCTCCCGTAGAGATAGTGGGACAGGTTTGGTCACCAGCAGAGAGCTCAGAGCAGTGCCGCTGTTCCTCTACATCCAGGGGAACCAGTTGAGGTGGCTCTGGCATCTGGTTCGGATACCTCAAGGACGCCTCCCGGCATGTCCCACTAGGCGGAAGCCCTGGGGAAGACCCAAGTCAAGCTGAGTTGGAGCTTGGTCAGAGGCAGTGCCTTGGGCAACCTACGGGCTAAATTTGTTTATAGACAGGCGCTGGAATGAGCAGGAAAAGCAAGGGATTTAGGTTTTAAGTTTGACAGTCAGCTTATACCACATTTCTCCAGTAGGTCGAGTCCTTTCCTCACTAATGCAGATGTTGAGTGCATGGCCTTTGCTCATCAGCCTCCTGTTGGTCTCAGCGGGTGGCTCGGACGACGTGACATTTAGGTTGCAGTTTGTGGGGCAAAGCGGACGACAGAAAAACGAGGGGGAAGACTCCAGTGCCTGTCAGACGTCTTGATCTGTGACTAGACATGGAACAGGAAATGTCAATGAAAAAATGAGAAGCGACAGAGGGTAGCGAGCCAAAAAGAAACCACAGGGCAAAGGCTACACCTCTCACAGGAAGTGCAGTCTGGTGAAGTCATCCGTCACTGAAACCCTCTAAAACAGTTTAAAGACAATTGTTTGGGAAAGTTTAGGTTTTGACTAACTTATCAGCTGTGTCACTTTCATTGGGAACAACTTTACTTTGAGAAGAAAAAAACCAATTGGTTCTGCTTTGCTGTCCTCTGTCTTCTCTGTGTTTACTTTTAAGATTGGCCTTTTATCAAATGTCATTGCACATGTTTTTCACTTCTGCAGACATTTTCTGATTGTTCTTTTTTATTGTGCAACCCATTAGAACTGAAAGCCACATTTCATAGAAAAGTTGCAAAACAGGCTGTAAGACAGGAAGAAAAGAGGAGACATGGCATGCTTATTCTATTTTCATATAGAACTTTACTGCCTTATCTGTATCACTGACTCATCTTTGCTCTAAACATTAAAGTAAATTCTTTATACTGCTAAGTTTTTGTAACAACCCAGTAAAATATAGAAAATTTAAAGCACACAGTGATCAGAGAAATGACAAAAGTCTCCAGAACTGTCTCTACTTTGGTTGCCATGGTAGCAGCAATGTGTGACAGTCATGTGAAAACGAAGCTGATTGGATTAAAATACTTGGTGTGATCAGAGCTCAGGGCCATTACACACGAACAAGGCGTACCTCTGGCCTCTGAGAGACACTCTCAGGTTTGAATCATGTAGATTGGACCCAAAAGTTGCCAAATCTTTTTTTTTTTCATTTTTAAGGACTTGCTGCATGTAAGTCATGTTAACTAATCTAGAATTTCTTGTGAGGGTTTCTCGCTCCTCCCATGTGATCTTTATTACAGAGGCAGAGAGTTGCAAGACACGCTTACATTTAAGGTACAACAAATCAGGTACAATAAGGTACAACGAAACACAGTGAATCATTGAACATTCATTCATTTTCTTCCGTTTTGTCCCTTTGGGGGTCACGGGGCTGCTGGAGACTATCCCAGCCACTTTTGGGCGAAGGCAGGGGGCGCCGTTGACAGGTCGCCAGTCTGTCGCAGGGTAAATCATGGAACAAATGACCAAAAACTAAACCACAAAAAGAAATCACGTTACTTTGCTTTTGGAATGTTTCATGTATTTATAATGTCCACAAAAAGACAACAGTAATAAAGAACTTTGAAAAATCACGATTGTTTTTATATTACGTACCTTTCTGCTAGAAGTCGTGTCTCTGCTTTCGTTGTGTTCCTGGACTCAGTGATTTGTTTGTTTTTGTTCATTTGTTGGGATTTGTTGTATCTTAAATATAAACGTGTCTTGCACCTCTCGCCCATCGTACTTTATGTGAGATGAATCATCCAAAACGTTATCTGTGGTTTACGAGAACACGTTCTGTCATATTTACTTTGATGAGGCCCCCACATCCACAGGGGGTAACCAGTGGGGTTGGTGGATCAGAGCTGAGCGACTTGCATGTCTTTACCTAGGGGGTATTCTAGAAAGCAGACCCAGGTGCTGGAACCCGGAAGTACTCAGAACCAGAAATACCAGGAAAAGGTTTTAATTCACCCAAGGAGGGAGTACAGAGTAATATTGAGAGCTTGGAAGAAGATCCTCCGTAGAGTGTCGCTATCGTCTTGGAGGTTGAAGGTGATGAGTTCTGCGTGGGCCGCTGAGGACAGTGGAGCTTGAGGGGAAAGACGCGAGGATGCGTCTGGGTGTGGAACCAGAGGAGACGAGGCGTGGGCGCTGAGGACAGCGGAACCAACTTGAGGCCAGGTGTGGACGCCGAGGACGGCGGAACCAACTCGGGATGAGATGTGGAGCTCTGGATGAGGAGGAACCAGCTTGACCCGTGGAAATGAACCTGAAGGTAAGTACTAGGCGTAGTGAGTAGGATGCAAACAGGAATCATAAACTTGACTAAAAGTCCAGACTTAAGCACCGGAGTGAGTTTAACAAACTGGCGTTGAATACTGGTGAGCCGCTCCCTTATGAAGGTCTGGCAGGATGATGAGGTGATTATGGACAGCTGGTTCCAATCAGCAGAGCAGGAGCTGTGAGGGGGGAGGTGAGCAGACAGAGGCACCGTGACACAGATAATACTTTTTCCACCATGAGAGGGTGATAAGACCACATATGGATGTTGGAAAGATAAACTTTTTTACTTTGATCTAACTTAATTATTTGGTTCAGTTAAGATAAATCCTTTTTTGACATCAGTCAACCTAAAAATAACACGTAGTTATAAGACATTTATTTTACTTTCATTTTCAAATTAATTAAATTAAGTAGGTGTAACTTTGGTGCTGCTGTTAGATCGGCACCGCAAGGAATTGTGGGATACCATTCCCTTTGCCTGTCTGGACAGATTTGGGTTTAAGTGTTGGTTTTTGACCAAATGTGTTTAGTTGTTTAGCTGTTTTACTGTGTTTTCCCCAGTTATTTGTACTGTTATATTGAATTCTGTCTGCACCATGAGTGAGAGGGAGGAAGAGGATGATGAGTTTATATAGCCCCCCTTGTAAAATATTGATTTGCAAGAACTGAAGTTGAAGTTAGAGTCATGATAGACGAATTCCTCATATTGCAAATCCACATTGAATCATACATTTTAATGTTATAGAAAAGAGAATATCTGTGGCCTCAAACTCAGACATATGAAAGTTCAAGAAGTACAATAAATTAATATGGAAAAACCTTTAATTGAATTGAAGTAATATGACATTTAGTTAGATAAATATATAAATTTGAGTTGTATAAACAATTATTGAGTTGGATTGACATAAGAAATTAGGTTGACTCAATTACTTGTTACCAACTGAGGTCATTCATTTAAGTTGGATAAGTTATATAAATATATGCGCGTCACAATGAAAATGGAAATAAGATCAGAAACTCGTGGGTTGTCCGTTCTTTTTTTCCAAGCAGAAACTCTTTCTTTTGCTGATGCCGCCGTATTACTTTATTGATGGACGTATAATAATCTTCATACGCTGTCATCAAAAGACTCCGTCTCACTGAAGTATAGCGCTCTCCTTTTTTCTCCGTGCATTTCCATGGTGACTCCAGAAATCGGCGATCCATAGAGAATGTCTTTATGTACTTGCCGTGCACGTGCATTAACCCAGGGTTACCAAGTCGAGCGTAATTACACTAACTCATATCCGGTCTTTTGGAACTGACATCCCAGAGTAAGCAAGTTCAGGCGGACTTCAGCCAGAATTCAGGATTAAAGTCAGGGTAGTTTAAACGTGCTTTCTGGAATACCCCCCAACTATTCCCACAGTGCTGGTACCTGAAAAGATGGAGCGGCACAGTTACACAGAGCTGCTCCCAGCTCCTTGAAGACCATATTTTGCCTCAGCTCTGCTGAAATGTGGCGGGGAGGTGTTTTCTTATGAACAGTTCATCATTTCTGTGACCTCATTAAAATCCTGTTCCATCACGGCAGCTTCTCTCTCATCCCAGCCTCTTCCTCTTTATCCTCTTCTCTCAAACTCCCGTTTCGTCCAATCAGAGGAGCGTGAAGCTGCGGAGACAGCAGCTGTATGGCAGAGAAGAGGGCCATAAATGACAGAAGGGCAAAAGAGGAAGTCCAGAGACCTGGTGAGTTATTGCCCACAAACATACACACCAGGTCCTGGGAACCTAGAGCTTCTCAGAGGGGGGTGGGGGGTAAGGGTCATTCCACAGCTGTGGGTAAAAGAACCTCACCAAAAGTTGAAGACCCGTCAAATCTTTTCATCACAAGAGGAGCCACATTTTCGCCAGCGCTTCAGTTTATGCTTAAACTTTGTTGTTTGTCAGTAAGGGTTATTTTGGTGTATAACGTGTACAAAACACAAATGCACTGTGAAGAAGGAAAACTGATTTGGATACTCTGGGCGGGGCCATGAGCTCCCTGCTCTGCTCCATTCTGATGTATCTACTGTCAGAAAAACAGATCCATGAACGTCTTTGTTTTCTTTGTCAGAGCTGGAATCTGGATCTAAACTGTACGGCTGGAAAGCTACGATACTGCTGCCATTTTTGATGCACTGCTGGGGTGTGAGGGGCTGTAAGCTACATATAAAGAGAAAGTACTCAGTTCTGGGTGTTGGGAATGCGGTGTGCGCTTGCTCTGTGCCAGAGGTGTGTTTTAATAAACTCCATCCGCTCTGCAGAAACTATGTCCTAGAAGACAAAACCTGTTTTTGGCTAAAAACGGCATCATCATAATGAAACGACCACTGGGAAGGCGTTAAAGCAAGGGTGTCAAACTCAAATTCCCAGTGGGGCAAAATGAGTGAAGTGAAGTAAAGTCACGGGTCAAACTCAATATTAATTGAAAAGTTTACTGCAACTGATATGTAATGTTTAGCCTTTTCATTCAGTGTCTTCTTATGTTATTCTTTCATTACAGCCACGTTATCTCCGCACACAAGACAAACATGTCTGTCATTTATATTCATGATCAGTCAATCAGCCTCCCACCTGTCTTGAAAGCTCCTGTAGTCCATCTTTCGGTTGGCCATTTTTGTGGAGGAGGAAATGGATTTGTCGATGTGACTGGAGTATTTTTGTCAAGACTGTAAACAGAAAAAGGAGCGCTTGCCGGTATATATATACAATGGGCCAGATCTAATGCACATTTGATGTGCTGGATGTCCCGGTCCATGGAGGGTCGTAGAGAGGACCGGCTGCATCTTAAGGGAAGCGCAGGTGTGTCTTTCAGCTCCCACGATCTCACGGGCCAATTATAATTACACTGCGGGCCAAATTTGGCCCGTGGGCCTGAGTTTGACACAGGTGCTTTAAATAGATCAAAAGATGATTGAAGAATGAAAGAAGAATGAAAAGCAAAATGAAGAGGAATTCAACAATGAATGCAGGTCGACTGGGTTTCAGACCAAACAAAAGGATGTTCATCTGAGTCTCCGTCCTTCATGAAGGCCTGCTGGCCGTTTGCAGCATCACATCAAACACACACAGACCGTGAAGCAGCAGCGACTGTGAGAAAGTGAGCGCTCCACTGTGAATTCCAGCCATGCCTGTCTTTCAGCAGCTAGTGAATTTACGATACAATTAACCCTGAAGGACGTGTCGAGCACGCTCACATTACACTCTCAGCATCCTTCAGTCCGTGAGTAAATGCGCAAAAATGCAGACGAGCGAGGTTCCAACACATGCAACACGCTCAGAACACAGGAAAACGAGGCTCTCTCCAAGTTCTCACGCAGGTGAAGTTTTCAAATGAGACCTTTGAGAATTTGCTCGAGTTGAAAAAGCTGGAGGCTTTTTCTGGGTTGTGCAATGCTATAATTTTGCATTTTGTTTTTGCATATCTGTCCGCTTTGTTAGCTGTTCTGTCTTCCGAGGTGCACGCATCACAGTCTCATTATTTATGGATCTCCATTTGTATTTTAAACAGAAACTTTCTGAAAGCATTTCACAGCCAGCCAATCCCATCACAGCGGCTGATGTATTTAGACGTGTGGCCATGCTCCAGACTGACTGAAGTTCAAACTGAGCACCAGGTGAGAGAAAATGTGGTTGAAGTGCCTTTATGACAGAAAATGGTACCTTAAATAAAGCATCACTTCTCACAATGAAATGTTTTTGTTGCAGCCTGAGATCAGTGGGGCTTGTGTGAGATAAAACAGACCCTCGCCGAAGCTATGAGCTACAGAGGAACACTGCTAAATAAAAGAAACACGCAGGTTATGGCAGCAAGACTAACAGCAGAACCCTGACGCCTCCATCCCTCCGTCCTTCCATCAAGAATTGACCCCCAGCTGTTAAAAAAGTATACACAATCTTTACTGTCCTGTGTGAACACGGTGAATACCCCTCTGATGCCCACCCCCATCAGGATGACAGTTTAGTCAAAATGTTACTCAAAAATCCTCCAAGGTCACCAGATCTCGTCTCCATGAAGCACATTTGGGGGGGGGGAAGTTTTATTGTGGATCCAGTAACATTAGATCTCACTCACCTGCATCATTTTTGTGTGCAGCAGGATTATTGAAGAACCCTTCCAGAGGTTTCAAAAGATTAAAGTTTGGTCATCATCTGATTTATTTTCAAAGCGTTCCCAGTGGGCTTCATTATGATGATGCTGTTTTTAGCCAAAATCCAAAAACCTAGGTCGTTTTCTGGGACATGGTTTGTGCAGAGCACCAGGAGTTCCTAAGAGCTCCCTCTTTACACCCTCTCCCACTAGCTTAAAGAACCTCACACCCCTAACATAACATTAGCGCCGCAATAAACATGGTGGGCAATATCAGAGCTATCCCTCTTAGTTCCAGATTCCAGCTCAGACGAGGAAAACAAAGACGTTCATGGATCTATTTGTCTGCAGGTGGATGCATCAGAATTGGGCGGAGCAGGAAGACTGTGGCTTCACAGTGTATTTTCTACGTCACAAAGCCAATCTTTTCAAACTGCTTTTTTTTCATCTGCTCCTGATTCACAAAGATTAGAATAAAATCCTGGTGGTGGAGGACCTGGTCGACCAAAACTCAGAGCAGGTTTCTTCTCGAGGGGGGCGTGGCTCCGAAGGTTCTGGATAAACCTGCGAAATCTTTCATTTCTTCACCGAGAAACCATAGTTCTTCATAGATCATTAAACAAATGCTTGTACTAAAAATAAATCGTTCATAACAAGATATTATGAATAAATTGAGTGTTGGTGTGAAGAAAGGTTAGTGTGTTTAGTATCAAGTTGGTGATGACAAATGATATTTGTCTGGATCTAACCACACAAATGATTACACCACAAATCTCTACTTTCTTCTGTAAAAGGTCAGATAAGCTCCAGAAGAAATGAGTGACTGTGCATTTACTGCATGCACAATAAAAAAAAGCGTTTAAATCACGACCTGCCCCCTCAGTCTAAAGCCTTTTGTAAGGGAAAGGATGTGAGATGACAGCCGCTTCACGCTGAAATAATATTTACAAACCCCAGCAGGAATACTTTTTCAGTCTGGATCAGTTTATGAGTACGCAGTAAAGGAGCTGTAACACCCACTGACATGTCAGAGGGGAATAGGAACCTGGCAGGACCCAGATGACACAGCCGGGACCCTTTCTTCCCACAGTGCAATAAAAATAGCCCACTAGCGTGGGGTGATGGTGGGCATGCCGGGGCGCACAAGGGGAGGATCCCGTCACCACACGCAACGGCACATTGCTGTCAACCTGCTCACTTTACAGGCCTTCCCACCGCACTCACGCCCTGGCTCCGGGTCTTCTCTGCGAGCGTCTGAGGCCTCTGCACATGCGAAAATCATGCCTCTCCAACCTCTGACCTCACAGGAACGCCGTGGCATTCACCAGTCCACACGTCTGCCTGCTTGACATGATCTGCTTTTATTTAACAAAAGGACAAACGTTTTGCTAAAATGTGAAAAATACCTCTCCTCATTTATGGGTACGCAGACAACCTTCCATGTTTAAACTCTGCAATAAAACTTGGCTAATAAAAAAAACTCTCACAGGTTTGTTTACTTTTTTCAGATATTATCTTATGTCCAACAAGGTAAATGATTACATTTACGTATTACTGATCTGTGAACTTTTTGGCTCATGAGTGCATTATTGTACCAGATGTTGACATAGGGGTCATATAACTTGAAGTTCACACAGGAAAGTGATTTAATGTGATCAAATACTTGGTACCCGTTGTGGGAGAGCTCTAGTTTTTTTTCACACACCCTGGCTTCTCATCTTGTTGACCCGACCAGCGGCTGCCAAAGATGCAGTGAAGCAATCTGACACAAATCAATCCCTGCCTCCCTCTCCGACTCAGGTCCATCTATTCAAACCTGTTCTCGCTCTTTTCTCATGCTGGGACTGGGGTCTTCAATACCTAAAAAGCCCTTTGGGACAAAATCTGTCTGAGCCAGAAAGAGCCGCAAAACCTTGCTTCACCCTTTAACAAATTCTACACTACATGCAGTCATGTTACTTTTATGCCACACATCAATGATTTACTTTTGTCATGAATATTAACAATCATTTTAAGATAAATAGGTTGTTTTTCTAAATTTGAAACGTATTTTCACTTTTGACAAAGAGTTACATTGATTCCTGTTAAAGTCAGTTAGCCTGTTCTAACTAGGATCAACCTCCTGCAGCAAAAGGTTTTCTACCTTTCTTGAAGGCCCAAAGCGCCTTACAGTCCCACTCACGCACACACACATTCACACATTGATGGCGGCTTCGCTGCCGAACCTATGACCATCAGCAGCAACGTGGGGTTCTGTGTCTTGGCCAAGAAAACTTCAACACACAGGTGGGCAAAGGTGTGAACCAAACCTGCAATTTTCTGATCAGAGGTCAACCACTCTACCTCTGCCGGACGAAATGGAATTTTCTATTGTTATTTGTATTGACTGTGAAGGAAAACTGGACTGAGACTGAACAATTGTTACAGGAATTTAAACATACAGTGTATGTATATATATATATATTTTTTTTAACTTGTCCTGTCTGTCCTGTCTAACAGCTGAGCAGACAGGTGAGAGTTGCAAGCCTCTTGTGTTGGACATATTTTACTGTTACAATAGGGGTTAAGAATCGTTTGACACACTAGGTGTATATTTAGATAAACCCCTTTTGTAATTTAGGCTAAACTTTATTCATCTTACTTACATTAGTAACATTTTTGGTTTGAACCGGACAAAAAGAAAAGGATGGAAGAGGAAAGGGATCCCAAATGTGTGTGTGTGTGTGCGTGTGTGTGGGGGGGGGGGTGTTAGGACGGTGATTATAGAAAGGGGGTAAACCATGAAGCAGCATAGAGCAACAAGTTGCTAGATGTCTATAATCATTATGGCTAGGTTCAGATGTAATACAAATCTAGAAGGGGCGGAGCCTGTACACACACTCACCCAAATGTTACAAACATACCTGTTGGCTCAAAAAATGTTCACCTACAGACAAGTCAACACACAGTACAACTCATGTCCCCACACGCATACTTATGCATTCAGACTAACAAATGTGAAACATTTCATTCAGTCACGCAAACTTTTCGTGCAAATGTGAGATAGCACCTGTGATCGAGTGAGTGTTTATTTTCCTCTGAGGTGGATGATGGAATGTAAAAGGAAAGAAGGAGACCCCTCTGAAGGTTTCTGCATTTAGACCAAAACAATGGATGAACTTCCACAAGGGAGACCCACTCCATACTCCAGGCAGCCACCCCCCCAGACCACGGTTGGTCCAGCAGAGAGCGAGACAGGGGCTAGCCACCCCTGCCCAGAAGGCGGACGCCCAAGAGTGGTGGGGGTCCACAAGGAGTGTTATAAACATGGCCCGACCAGGCTCACGCACAGTTGGAATTTTGGAGAAGGCCGGAGCTCGGGGGCAAGGACCAGAACCCACACCAGAAGGACACGGACACCCCCAGGCTCAGATGTGATGTGAACTCCGGCTCCTGGTCTTGTCAGAGAACTCGGGGATCCCTCTCCCTGCATGGAGAGAGGGCCGCCGGGCCCAGGGAGCCACATAAACATAAATTTTTTGGCATATACAAATAAACATTTTTATCAACCTCTAAACCTAGTTTAGCACCACAGAATAGGATAAGATGTGCTTCAAACTTTATAAATTAAACTTACAGAAGATCAAAAATTTTCAAAACTCTTGTTTGGTATTAGATATTTGCTCATTCAGTGGTTGATCATACAAAATCTTTTAATTTAATGTAAGGACAGCAGTGGTTTAAAAAGACATGTCAGTTTAAGCCTTAATCACTCGCACCCATATGGGAGGGTTGAGTCCAACGGGTTTTGGGGTTTTTTGGGATGTCCCGGTCCATGGAGGGTCGTAGAGAGGACCGGCTGCATCTTAAGGGAAGCGCAGGTGTGTCTTTCAGCTCCCATGAGGCTCGCACAGCCTCCTTAAGGGACGCCAATAAAATGGAACACAACATTGTGATGCAAATGTATAGTGAAGTATTTGTATGGCTAATGGAAGTTACACATACTTATGACGTACGTGTGATGCTTTCGTACGGCGTCCTCACGCCACGCTCTGAGGTGTGAGTTCTGGCTCCTTGACCACACAAGTGCTGCACGCACGGCGTGTGCACGTGATCCCTAAGTGCCTATAGGACGCCATAGGATGTCCACACAATCTACACTCTGATTGGCTGATTTCCTCATTTTTAACAGTCAGGCTGCAGTAAGGACCGCGCACGCATCAGGTAAACAGCACTAACGGGCTCCTTAAACAGTCCGCAGGATTTGAGGGGTTGAAAATATTTAAAATCTTCACAACACGCCTGCGTCTCACCTACCTCTCCCTTACGTGTTGTATGAGTGTTCACTACTACCTGTCGCCTGCTGCATGAACGTAGAAAAAACATTTTCTGTCTACGGGTTCACTGAGCGGTCTACCACCTTGATATTTTGGGCGGGGCATGCAGGTGCCCTGCACAGGTTTGACCATTTTCCACCCGCAGACAGCCCCTATCGCTCCACAAGTACACCTGGGACTAAGGCTTTAGTTGACTGTCATGGGAGCACCTCAGTCATAAATTTATAAACATGACTAAAATGTAATTATTTCTACATGAGTAACCCTTTCTTCTTCAAATAACTGTCTACTTATTGATCACCAGGGAGCCACAGGGGAGGGTAAACCGCAGGTTGGAGACCCGTGGTCTAGGTAAAAGAGGAGGGAACACATTGACTGTATGATGTAAATGAGTGGACACTATAGGAGACCCCCCCCCCCCTTTTTTTTTTTTGCTTCTTGTCTGTTGATTGACTCAAACAGAAGAGGCACAAAGAAATCCAGCAGCGTTCTAAAAGTGATAACTGCTCCAGAATTCAAAGTGTGGGAAAATACTTTAATGTAATCAGGGAATAATTGGAACAGAGTGTCTGAAAATAACATAAAACACACAACTGCTGATGACAGTAAATAAGAAGCCCCAGCAGAGAAATGCATCTTTTGCTCCTGCTTCAAATTATAGCAAAGCATCATCACAGATAAATCCAAAGTCAGAGGTTGTGCCTGAATAACAGGGGAGGGCTTGCTTTCCCATGGGTTTCACACTGTGGGAAGATGGCATGTTTATGGTTAAGGAGAGTGCACAAGAACACACACCCTCCCTGGTCTGATGGGTCATTGCTATCTGGCCTGTGAACAGCGTGGTCTGCTGTGTAAATCTACGGCTGACAGCTGGAGTCTGACGGATGAGCTCCATGTCAGAGCGAGGGGCTCCATCGTCTATGAAGGCTGCTCTCTGACTAGCATGGCAGCGGATCGTGGCTCTGATCCAGGGCAGCTTTTATTACAACTCGGCAGCATACCTGCAGGAAAAAAGAAAACAAAACCAAACTCAGAGGGGCTGCAATAAAGCTGACTTTTTTTTTCTCTTTAGGTGCATTCATTTTTAGGTTTTATTTCCAGCACGTCTTTCCCAGATTATTAAATTGCGTTTATTTATAAACTGCATTTTACTTAGTTTTAAGCTTTGGTCACCTGAAAAGTTTTACACAAAACAAAAGTTTTTTGTCAGTCTTGAAGCTGCACAGCAGCAGGAAAGAGGAACTCATCAGAAGTTTCTATAGTTGTGCTGCAGCACCACACCCTCCTTCAGCCCATAGTTTAGAAACCCACATCTGGAGTGAGTTCATTAAGAAAACACCACCGCAGACAACGTGCTCCTCTGAACACATGCAACTCTCATTACTGCTGACTTTTAGGACTCTGTCCCGCCCTCACCTCAATAAAAGATTCATGTTTGCATGAAGACAAGAGGATTTGACATGTGAGGAAACGCATCAAACGCCTGAGCAGCATATAGCTGTCATGCCAGCACCCTGAAAGCCAAGGAGAAAAAAAAAAGAGTTGAGCATGTGCCACAGCAACAAAAGCTTTGTGTGACCGGACCCCTGAGGAGATCAATTTGCTGTCCCCTGGTTCCAGACCTTTCAGAGGGGTTGAATAGAGGACAAAGGGCCGCTCGCAGCAGCAAGAGGCTCGGCAATGTTTTTCTAATGGGGTGTAAAGACAAACAAATCACTGGCTGAGACGTGGGTTTGTTGTTGGGATGAGCCTGTGATTTACACCTGGATTATTCACCCTGATTAGGTTTAAGGAGTCTGTGGTTTCTCTGATCCTAGGATGCATGGGCCTGTTTGAACCTTTAGACAAAAACAATGGAGGAACTTCCTGAAATAAACAAGTTTACCTTAAACGGGAAAACAAAAGTATTTTAGATCATTTACATGAGGAGACGCTTTAGCTTGGGTTTAAAATGAGCTTTTTCTGTTGCAATTTTCTTTGCAATTTCTGTTGCAAAGTCTGTATGTAAAAAAGCTAAGAAATATAAGCATTCCTGGTAAAGGATGAGGCCTCATTTTCATAGAAACAGTAAGAACACATGCACACACAAGATACCACATATGTATACCTTTCAGAATAACTTACATGTCTGAAGAAAATATATTAATATTGTGTTTTTGTTTGCCTGAACATGCAGGTAAAAATAAAAGTCAACTTCACCAGATCGTGATTTAAGCATCAGTGCAGAGGGACTATTTTTATGCAACCACAGCCCGTTTTCTCAGCCCAAAATTTACCTGATAACCGCTGCAGCATCACGGTTAACCTGAGAAACGGCAACACACACGGGCAGAGGTTGTTTTTGAAAAAAACAGCTTACAACTTTCCCCCCATTTTTAAAGACTAATCGTGAAAAACTGGAGAAAATGTGAGAGGAAACTGGAATCGTTGAACGGGTTAATTTGACTCATATCACGCTTTGCGAGAAGTAAAAATGAAGAAAAATTCCTCCGCCACGACGACACACGTAAACACACACACATACACATCCACAAGAAAAGAAAACTTTGAAAATTGATTTGTAAACAACTAAAACTCCTGTTTGTGTTACTTAGTTCAGATTGTCGTTTTAAATATCTCATATTCAAGTTTTATTTTTTGGTTACGTTTGTAGAGCGTCTTTTTGGTCATCGACTGATTCCAGTCTGGGCGGAAGGATATGTGTTTGGCTTCTCGCTGTGACTTCAGTGACTGGGGCGCGTGAAGAAGTGCGAGTCGCTTTTTTTTGGCCCCGTGCGTGATCAGAGCTAACTTTACTTTTATTTTTTCGTCGTTTCTAATCTACTTCGACATAACAGCTCGCGGGACGGATGTAGAAAAGAGTCGAGATGTTTTAATCCAGCACTGGGGGCGTTTTTTTCTCTCTCCAAATATTTCACCTTTGAGTGAAGAAACTCCGACCAACTTTTTGAGAAGTTCCCGTTCGAGGAGACGGCTGGACGGAGGGCGCGCGGCCGTATGTGGATTTTTACTGAAACATCATGGAGCAGAAACCCGGTTTCTCCGTGGGAACATCTCTTCTGTGTGCCCTCTGCTTCGTCCCGCTGTGCCTAGGTAAGTCCGCAGCTCTCTGTGGGGAAAAAACCCCGACTTGTCACGATCACGCCGTGTAACTTGTGTTGAGGGCAGACCTAGCATCTTCTCTGATTTTTTTGTGGGGAGAAATGGCTCGTGAGGAGAACCAGCGCTTAGGGAGAGGCGGCACACTCATCGGAACAAACTTTGAATTTCCCAGTAAAGTTTGAGCGCGCGCCAGGTGAGATGTGCACGTTGATCTGATCTAGGTCTAAGTTTGAGGGGTTGGACGCATCTGCCCCCCCCGAGGCAACCCGAGTCTCTAGCCCTGAAGATGCCTCGGGCGGCCCGCGGCTCAGCTGAGCAACAGCTGCCCAGATGCTGAACCCGAGCGGGAGAAGGTTTGGCCGCGAGGACGCGTGACTGCTGCGTGATGGCGGCTCTCCTCCGCCTTGTGGTAGCACGTCAAATGATTTCTGCGCGACGTGAAGGATGAGGAGCTCGAACAGATACAGCTGTGCGGGCAGAGGTTAGCTATTGCCCGCACGGATGCGTGCCGTGCGTTTGCAAACCAACACTGAAGCCTAAATATGAAGTTATTCAGAACTTTTTCTGGTAGAAATGAACTCGTTGGAGTCTGGATCTTTATAGATGTGAATGCACGCGCACACTCAACAACATACTTTTTCCACACTTTATTAATGTATAATGTCAACACCTGTGAATGAATCTGATAGAAATGGGTTTCAGTCCACGTGACATCAGATGGGAAGAGGCTCTTAGCTCAATCCAACATGGATGCATTTGACTCTGATGACAAACACACCTGACAGTGTTGTGTTGTTGTTCAACAAGACAACAAATGCTGCTCTTTTGTGTTTTTAACTCAAACTATACATCAACCATTTGATAGTAAGCAGGTACAACTGCACGTTTAACCTACGATTTCTTGTTTCTCTTAAATAAAGTTAAGCTTGGGACATGACATCACAGATGAGGAGCTCCTTAAAGCCGAACTAAAAAATGCTGCAGGATGTGAAGGGATCTATTGGATCCCACTAATCAGAAAGCTCTCATTTTCTTTAGTAGTGGTGAGATTCATCAAGGTTTTGATCTCAGCATCCTTTAAGGTTGGGCGTTTGGGACTGCTGTTCTAATTATAATCCGTTGGACACTAAAAATGGTTTGTGACTTATGTGACAAAAACATGTTGTATCGTCCTACTCCGGTCATCTTTTGATCTATTTTCAAAGAGTTCCCAGTGGTCTTTTCATCATGATGAAACATTTAAAAGCCAACATTTAAAAGCCTGAGTCGTTTTCTAGGACATAGATTCCGCAGAGCGGCAGAATATCATTAAAAATTCATATCTGAGTAGTGGGCAGGACCGCTGGCACAGAGCAGCCCCTCTGCTCCTCCCCTTTCTATTGCTGAAAACCTTGTATTTACACGCTCCCCCTCTACCTTACAGCCCCCCTTAGCGGTGCATCAAAAATGGCAGCAATATCGTAGCTATCCAGACGTACAGTTTTGATCCAGATTCCAACTCAGACGAGGAAAACAAAGACGTTCATGGACCTATTTGTCTGCAGGCGGATGCATCAGAATGGGGTGGAGCAAGGAGCTTGTGGCCCCGCCCATTCAATTTTTACATCACAAATACGATCTTTATTAACCGCATTTTTTCGTCTGCTTCTGATTTACAAAGATCTGAATACATTTTAAACTTAATTTTCTTTATAAATGTCCTCCATCATCAGAAAAATTCCTCAAAAACACATTAAAAGGACCAAAAACGCCATTTTCAGCAGTGTGGATCTTTAAAGACGACATTTTCTTTGGACATCCACTCTCTCTGTGGTTAGATTTGATTCTGTTAGGAAACCAACAACATTAAATGTATTTCCTGTTGTCTTACCTCAAACACTGCCCACCTCTCCATTCCTGCATTTTCTTTAGGGGGCAGTTGGTAACATACGCTAACCGCAGTTACACAAAAGACCAAAAAACAATGCAACGCACCACAGGCGCTGCAAGGTGAAACACAGGAATGCTGCTGGTGTTTGACATTCCTCACTCCCTCTCTGTTGTCGCGCTGTGTCTCATACACACACATGCACACAAACACACACACTTTCACATAAGCAAACCTCTTGATAAAACACAAGGTTGTTGGTTTTTCTAGTTTTTTTTTTGTCATAACCTTTGACCCACAATGATGGATCAACACATAGTCTGGTGTCTCACTTCCATGGATGCCTTTATCAGCAGGCCATGTGTGACCCAGAACCCCCAGCAACACTTCAATTTTTTTTCCATGTTTAAAGTTCTTGATGTAATTTTTTCGTTTTGTCCTTCATCTCTACTTTCTACCCATTTTTACAGTGTAATGCAGTGTTTTTCAACCAGTGTGCCGCCGTGGGAGATGGTCAAGTGTGCCGTGGGAAATTGCCCTCATTAACTGATCTAAAAACATTTTCCATCTCCATGATTTCAGCTCTGTGTTCATCCAAACAGGCCCTGATAAAACACTGAGGAGTTAGGAATATAAAAGATCGTAAAATACTTTTTCTTTGCGTTTATTTTATTAAAGACATTTTGATAAGAATGACGGTACCGCGATTCAGCTGCACCTTCGGCTGTATTTTGGAAAAGTCCCGTCCCGTTAACTGTCTCCACCAATCATTTTTGAAGGCTTAATCACATGTCATAAGTCTGACCAATCAGAAGTGGTTAAAGTCTTCACTTCCTTGTCCCGATTTAGCTCGTAAAGTCGCTCAGTTCTAACAAAAATACCAGCTAAAGCTCGTCTTTATCCGTGTAGCTTTCCACAGAATCCGGTATCAGACCGTGGAACAAGTAAACAAAACAATGAAGCTCCAAAAAGCATTCTCCGGCCGTTTTATGCCCTTCATCTCCCATGATGCATTGGGTTGTGAGAGTGACAGCGCACACAGAGATCGGTTGTTAAACGTCTTGAAACCAACGAACACACATCAAACTGTTTTTAAATCTTTTAACTTATCTTTTATTGCATCTTTTAGAAAAAAAACAGCTGCAGTTTCCAGCTTTTTCTGCAACAATTATCTCAAAAATGCATGTGAGATTGTGGAGGGGCTGTAGATCAATACAGACTATGAGTTTCTCCTTTTTTTTTTTTTAATTTTTGGATCCTGGTGTGCCGCGGGATTTTTTTTAAGGTTAAAGTGTGCCGTGGCTCAGAAAAGGTTGAAAAACACTGGTGTAATGCATAGATATTAGGGGGAACACCATATACTACACTCACAGGACACAACATTAAAGACCCACTACAATGAATATCCTCTTTTTAACATGTTTTTGTTGTATTTTTCTCACGATGGAGAACATATATAAAGAAAATTAAGTTCAAAACTGCGTTTCTTTAATCGAATCGTTGGGAATCAGGAACATATGCCATTTGAAAAAAATTGCAGTTGTTACAAACAAACTACAAGGCCACAAGCCCAGCTCCGCCCCATTCTGATGTGTCCACTTGTAGACAAATAGATCCATGAACGTCTTCGTTTTCCTCGTCTGAGCTGGAGTCTGGATCCAAGCTGTACGGCTGGATAGATCTGATAGTGTTTGCACCCCTAATGTTAGGTTGGGATTGTGAGGGGCTGTAAGCGAGTGGGAGAGCATGTACACAAAGGGATGATGGGAAATGAGGGCAGGCTCACTCAGTGCCATTGGTCCTGCCTACAACTCAGAGGTGAATTTCTAATGATACAGAAACGATGTCCTAAAAAACCACACTGGTTTTTGGTTTCTGAATTCTATAACCCCAAAAAGAATATTTTGTGCTGAACTACCCAGTAACCTGGATTTTAACATATTTCGGACACATGCTCAGTACTTTTTTTTTTATGGCAAATATGACGCCATCTATTTTACGAAGTAAAAACCTGATAAATATGAATGTGTTGCACAGCCTGTTTATGAATCCACCGTGTTCTGATGATGAAATCGTGGATAATTTCTAAAAATTACTGGTAAATGTAAATACATTTTTTTTCACATGATTCATGATTTATGGTCAATTGTAGTCAGTATTTGACAATCTAGTGAGCAACAATGCTCACTGCTTTTTGCTGAGACTTCTGGGAAATGAATGTATATTGCATTAAGCAGTGAGGGAATTCAGACGCAACCTCAGACAGAGTCTTCTGGCAGAGATTTCTGGAAGGACAGGGATGAAGCAACATCAGTCCAAATGTTGGCAGCAGCATAAGTTCTTCTAAAACCCTCATTTCTACTGAGCAATCTTGAAGTTTTTAGCCTGAAGGTCCGTCTTCTAAGGTGTCAAAAATGTTGGAGCAGTGTGACAGGAGACCCACATTAGCATAAGTCGTCCCTGCTAAAGTTTTTGTGTGTGGGGGGGTGAAGCTGGGCCCACAGTGCTCTCATTCTTGGTGAAGCAGAGGTCCTTTTGTTTGCGGCACACGACGTGGGGCGGTCCTCCTGCTCGGGCATGTGGAGGGCTGCAGACTGCCAGCATGCGTTTGCGTATCTATTTGTGTTTGTGGGTTGAAATGCTGCCACACAAACTTCAGCAATTGTGCCACCCTTGTTTATATACTTATGCTGGAGTCTAGTGGGCATTCATCTGCTTTGGACAGAGATTTTTTTTTTTTAACCAACAAAAAGTGCAGCATCATTCCCTAACCTCCACCTCTCTCTCTCCCTTGGTCCACGGAGTTAACGTGACCTTTCTGACCTTTCTGATGGTAGATGATGCTCTGCAGTTAAATGGGAAACATCCACAGCATTAGTTGGTTTTGTTCATATTTTTCACAGAAACACTAAATGTTTTCTGTTTATACAGCAGAAAAACATTTTTGTAGAGCTTTAATTTTTTCCTTTTGTCTTTGTGCAACTTCAGCGAAGCAGACACATTCATGCTTTAGCACATTTACACAATCCTGTGTAATCTGACTCTTCAGCTTTGATGTTATGACTGGCTTTGAAAAACTTTTCACATGCAAATACACTGCAAAAAAAGAAAAGTTGGTAGAACTTAAAATTGTAAGGCAACAAACTTCGGTAAAATTTTGAGTTAAGGACCTAAACTCAATATTTTAAGTTTTGTGTTGGAGTTTTCAAACTCATTTATCTAAGTTCTTCTAACTCAGTTGTTAGTTTTATGAACTTAAAATTTCAAGTTGGATTAACTTTGATTTGTAATTTTGACCAACTAGGATGTAAGTTATAGTGACCTAAAATGTCTTGTAATCCTAACTCTGAATCATGATTTTTCACAACTCAGGCTTAGATGTACAGAATTAATTTTTTAGGCTGTAACAACTGTAAACTCCAATTATTGCTGACTTGACAAAAGGTTGAAATAATTTAAATTTGAGTATTAAGAGCACCTCTGCTTTTGACTTTTAATACAGTTTATTAATCATACATACTTAATGCCTTTCTGCTTCTTCTTTATTTCCACATGCAGCCCAGATCTTTTCAAGATGAACAAGGCACAGGTTAACAGTTATGGTTAACCTGCATGTGTGTAATGGAAAAGTAATTAAAATTGACCATACTCCATGGCAACAACATGAAGGTCACTTCTCTTCACAGCTCCCTAACTCAAGGTTTGGGAATCAACACTTCCCATGAGTCTTAGTTGCCATGGGCGGGGCTAAGGCCCAGTTCACCAAAACGTTGTTTACAAAATGGCTGAAGCCTTGGGGGTATTCCAGAAAGCAGGTTATGCTAGCTCCCACGATAATTTTGAGGCTAAGGAAGTTGATTAATTCAATTAAGTAGGTGTAACTTTGATGCTGCTGTTAGATCGGCACCGCAAGGAATTGTGGGATAAAACGTACTTTATGTACTTGCTGTGCACGTGCATTAACCCAGGGTTACCAAGTCAAGTCTAATTACTCTAACTCATATCAGATCTTTAGGAACCAACATAGGATTTCAGCCAGAGTTCAGAGTTAAAGTCAGGGTAGTTTAAACATGCTTCCTGGAATACCCCCTGGTTTGTGTCTGTAACACACACACAAACACACATATGTATAACTGATTCTAATACTTATGTCATTAAATAAGAGTTAAAACTTCTGCAGACACTTTTTGACAAACCACTCAATCAGTGGACATTGCCAACTCCAAAAGTTGGCATTCCCGCATTTCCCAATTAAAAAAGATAAGTTCACAGAACTTTATCACACTGTAATGAACTGCAGCTTAGATATATAAGTACAGACAACTCAATAAATAATGTTGAACTGTACAACTACCTTAACTTGCTGAACTGACTTAAATTGTTGGATTGATTAGAAGAACTTAGATTATAGAGTTATTACAACATAATAGATTTTGTTAAGTCAAAAAATTTAAGTTGGATTTATTACAGTGTAGAACAAATAGAACTTTTTATTTAAGGAAAAGGATAAATTTTTCCTCCATGAACTAAGATAAACCTGTTTATGTCCTAAAGTTGCTGCAAACAAACTGGATTGGATGAAAGTTTGTTGGATTCAGTCGTGGTTTTAATCCAAGATTCCTTCACAGTAGAGCCAAAGAAATCAAATCTTTTTTTCATGACAAATTCGATTTTTTCTTTCTTTCTGCTTTTACTTTCTGTAACGAAAATTACAAATGATGGAATATAGTTAACAAAAACTATTTTATTTTAACATCTCCTTTGGAAATTGTCTCTAACACAATTAATGCAGCCGATGTTTTTTGAGCTACTGCTAGCTTGAGCATCTTATAAAGACAAAGACGAGAACGCACTAGACTGCATTTTTGGTTGCAACAGGCTTGAAAAGGATTTTTCTGCGTTTGGTTTGATGCTCCAAGTTTGAAGTTACAACCCCAGAGACCAAAGTCTGATTTCTGACTCACCAAACAAGTTGGTAGAAAAAAAATCTACCAAGCAAATTATTCCATTATTTTACAAAGATAAACTATAAGTGTTATTTAAAAAATGATATTATGTAGAATGCAGAGAGGAAGTCACAACATAATGAAAACATCAGATAAAAACAAATGATCTTTCATCTTCCTGTGATGTCTAATCAATCTTTGCTCTCTGCTTTTGGCGTTTCCCGCCGTCCATGAAATGTTTGATTTTCAATCACAAATGAGTTGTTTGTGTTTTTTTGCTGAAAAATGGTGCCATGAGAAGAGGGGTTTCAATGTCATCGAACTATAAAATCAAATGAAAACCTGCTGAGAAAACAAGCAGGGGGGGATTGTTGACAAAAAATGCACTTTTTTTCCTAATTCTGCCTCCAGTTGATTCATTTTTACATGAAATCCTAACTAAAACAACTTAAAAACATAACCATGTTTGGGGTTCTGGTTATTGACAGTAAAGATGCAGCCCTCTGTCGTGTTACAAAGCCACTAATAATAAAGTTGCACACAAAGTGGGTTCTGTATTGAAGTCTATTGAATTTTGGCTTCTTGGAGCCTGCGGGTACTTCCTACACCAGGGGGGCGGAGTCACCCAATCCAGTCCTCTATCTACAGTCAATGAAGGAAACCCAAACTTTTCAACTCTCAAGTGGTCCATCAGTGTTTGTGCTCAGGGATATTTACTTACTGTTTGACGTAGTAAAAAGACAGAGGTGTCCGAATTCCTTCACTACGCACTACATAGTACACTATGTAGTGCGTTCGCCATTATGTAGTGCTGTCCGAATCTACAATCCCAAAATCGAGTGCCCTAGAAATTTCCCAGAATTCTCTGCGAAAAACCATTGCGCATCGATGCTCACTAGATCGGCGAATGTAGACCACAATGCATTGCGTTGGAACAATTTTTGCCAAGATGAAGCATTTATATGCATTTCTATAATACAACATCAACGTTTTCATCTTCAAAAGACAGTGGATTCATAAAGAACCGTCGCAAAACGCTCAATGAGATTTTAACTTTGTGAAATCGATGACGTCATATCCGCCATTAAAAAAAAATCTGTACTTACTTTTTACAGCTTATAACGTGTCTGTTTATATATATTAGGGTCACTTTAGCATCAGAAATCACAAATTCTCTGGAGTTTGTGCCTAAAATAGAAAAGACCAGACAATACAATAAAGAAAACACAACAAGACAAACACAACAGACTTGAAGTGTCTACACCCACAGACACCAAGGATTAATAATATAAAACTTTTCTCCTCTGCGAAGCCCTTAAAAGAGAATACAAACAATCAATTCCACCTTTTAAAAGTAATTTAAGCCTAATATCGTAAGTAATCTATCTGTAAACAAAAGAAAGCAATGTCTAAAGAAAAAAAGGCAAGAATTTAAAGGGATCTTCTGTGAAAAATGTTTATGGAAATAGAATAACTCACAAAAAGTGAATTTATTTGAAACTTTCATTTCAAATTGTTGTAACTTTATCCTAAAGTTCTAATGACTGAATAAAGTTAGCTATACAGTTTAAACCAAAGACAAAAACCATTTGTCACCATTTTTACCAAAATCAAACAGTTTCCGACGACGACACTTTTTTTTTTGTCTAAAGATCAGAAGGAAGGAAACATTTCTTGATGTGTGAGAGGCGGGGAATTCCCTGAATTTATCAAGTCTGGAGAACTTTTAATCTTTTGGTCTCCTTCTTCCCCCATCACACACACACATACCCCGAAACGCACGAAAACACACACAAATACACACACCTGCCCCCCATCACACACACACACACACATACCCCGACACACACACGAACACACACACACTCACCTACCCCCCATCACACACACACGTACCCCAACACACACACAAACACACACAAATACACTCACCTACCCCCCATCACACACACACATACCCCGACACACACACGAACACACACAAATACACTCACCTACCCCCCATCACACACACACATACCCCGACACACACACGAACACACACATACACTCACCTACCCCCCATCACACACACACACACACACACACAAACACACACAAATACACTCACCTACCTCCCATCACACACACACATACCCCGACACACACAAACACACAAATACACTCACCTACCCCCCACCCCCAACACACACACGAACACACACAAATACACTCACCTGCCCCCATCACACACACACATACCCCGACACGCACACGAACACACAAATACACTTACCGACCCTCCCATCACACACACACGTACCCCGACACACACACGAACACACACATACACTCACCTACCCCCCATCACACACACACACAAACACACACAAATACACTCACCTGCCCCCCACCCCCAACACACACACGAACACACACAAATACACTCACCTGCCCCCCATCACACACACACACACACACACACATACCCCGACACGCACACGAACACACAAATACACTTACCGACCCTCCCATCACACACACACGTACCCCAACACACACACAAACACACACAAATACACTCACCTACCCCCCATCACACACACACACATACCCCGACACGCACACGAACACACAAATACACTTACCGACCCTCCCATCACACACACACGTACCCCAACACACACACGAACACACACAAATACACTCACCTACCCTCCCATCACACACACACGTACCCCAACACACACACGAACACACAAATACACTCACCTACCCCCCACCCCCCATCACACACACACACAAACACTGACACACACACACAAAAATACACCACTCACCTGCCCCCACCCACATCACACAAACACATACCCCAACACACACACGGACACACAAAAATACACACACCTGCCTCTCCCACCCCCGTTACACACACACACAGACACCCTGACACACACATGAACACACAAAAATACACACACCTGCCTCTCCCACCCCCCGTTACACACGCACACACCCCGACACACACAAGAACACACAAAAATACACACTTGCCCCTCCCAGCCCTGTCACACAGACCCAGACACACACATGAACACACAAAAATACACACACCTGCCCGTCCCACCTCCCCTATCACACACATGCAGACACACACATGGACACACACATGTAGACCCACAAACAAACACACACACATGACACATACAGATGTAGACACACACAGGGACACACCCACACATGCAGACACACACATGGACACACCCACACATGCAGACACACACATGGACACAAACACACATGCAGACACACACATGGACACACCCACACATGTAGACACACACATGGACACACCCACACATGCAGACACACACATGGACACACCCACACATGCAGACACACACATGGACACACCCACACATGTAGACACACACATGGACACACCCACACATGTAGACACACACATGGACACAAACACACAGCCTCAGTTGTTGGCAGCAGAGCAGTTGAATTCTGTATTGTGAATCTTGTTGGATCTAAATGTTCTCTGTTGAAATTCCTCCGTAAGAATCACACAACTCATTTGAGCGGTAAAAAGGGGAAATTCCAGAATGTTTCCCTGACTGTGTTTAGTCTTTTCAGACTAGTGTCAGAGTTTGGGTTTAGGATTTCTTTCGGTTAAAGACACTCAGAAATCAATTTCAGGAATTGGACAGTCTCCTGGATATTTACGACAAACGCTGAGACACATTTTAAGGTAAATTTTTCAAACTAAAAGACCATCTTTGTACTTTTAATCCACAGGTTTTTGTATTTCTTTATTTCTTTGTGCTCTAATCAGACACTAAAGGGGTCTTGAAAGACTAAAGCCTTGAACTGCTTGGTGCTTCGTGTCTCCTCTGCCTGTGTGGGCCAGTGAAGCTCCCTTCAGGGTAACGTGTTTAGAGGGAGTTTCATTTCTCCCTCCATGCTGAGCTCAGGGTATTTTATTGCATGTTGCCATGACCACTGTTCAGCCCACTGCTTATAGAGGCTTGTAGAGCAGCTCCAGGAAATGGGGTGGCTTCCTCACTCAGTGCGAACAACTTCCTGCCCTCTTTTTAGTGGAAGTGTGCCAGGAGTCAGAAGCTCCAGTTCACGTGCCGTCTTTGTTCTCCATCTTCGCGGCTGTGTTCCTGCCGTAAGCTCTAGATGTTGGTTTACATCTTATCATCTCGTCAGTGACGGTGAAGCTGATTGATAAAGTTGTGAAGGAGGTGACAAATCTTCTTTTTGTCTGTGTGTCAGGGGTGTGATGTCTGTTTTCTTACTGCCATTTCAAAGCAAAGAGATTTTTTAATCTGAACAGCAACTGATTTACTGGCAAAATCTTTTGATGAACTTTTACCGTCCTTCTCCACAAAGACCCATAGCCTACAGCTGCAAGCACGCATTATTGTTTCCGTCCCTCCCATTCTGTTGGAAGGTCTTCTGTTGAGCCATTATATACAGAAGACTAAACTGATCGCATTTATTTAAAATTCTCTGCAAGAAGAAGCTAATTGAGTGGCAGAATTGGATACAACTGACAAAAGATTTGATTTTGATTTATGACTTTGCAGTTTGATTTATCAATGCGCTCTTGTTTTTTTCTTTTTAGATCTACAATTAAAGCCAATGTTATTAGTTATGAAAAACCATTTTCACATAACTAGTGGTCTAAGTTAAAGGAACCGTTATATATAATTTAAATAATGAAAACAGTCGTTTGCCAGAAACATTCTAAAAATGACTTTTAAGGAAAAATGGATCCTTAGATTTGATGGACTAGTTTAGATTGCTTTAGTTAAGATTTAGATTTTTTTTACCCAGTCTTTTTCTTTATACTAATTATGGTTCATATTGCTCATCAACCAGACATTTTACATGAATAAAAATCCTAATTCCAGACGAATCAAATCTGTTTATGAAAAACAGACCAGCAGACTAACGTCTCAGTTGTGTTGATCATCTCTACACAGCCAGCAAATTGAACCCTTTAGTACCAAAGCTTTAGCGTGCTTTGAAATTGCTGTAACTCTACAACCGTTTATACAATTAACATAATTCTAGCAGATTCTAAAGCGGAGGAAAGCAGTAGTAAAGTGTTTACGCAATTAATCTGAATCGGCTGAATCTGAAGTGGAGAAAACTTCATAATCGGTTGGAATGACATTCATTGCTTAAAAGGGCTACAGTAGTTCAAAAAGTGTGTTATCTGCTGTTGCCTGACACAGCTACAGTGGTAAGTCCCACTCCGATGAAAATGGTGTCGTCAACCCGGTCTTGTGGCATTTTTCTGATGATGCAGGACTTTCTTTATAAAGAAAATAAAGCTCAAAATTGTATTTCTGAGTGTTTCTTTATTCAAGTCACTGTAAATCAGGAGCAGACAAAAAAATGCTGTTTAGAAAAGATCGTATTTGTGGCATTGAAAATACGCCAGAGCTCTTAGATATGTTGAGGGGAATTGGGGGCGGGTTGCTTCTTCCCAATGGTCCCACTCACATTAGAGGGAAACGTTTTTTTTAACTCGTCCTGTCCAACAGATGAACAAACAGATCAGAGCCGAAGGCCTCCCGTGTTGAACAGATTTTACAACAGGGCCTTATGAATCTTCTGACACACAAGGTGTACATTTGAATAAACCCCTTTTGGATTTAAGGCTAAACTTTATATGTATTAATTATATTCTTATACATTTCTTGTTGGACCGGACAGAAAAGAGGAAAGAGACGAAAAGAGGTGGATGTTAAAGATAGTGAATAAAACACAAGAGAAAGGAGAGAAAAAAAGGGTTGAAGAAGTTGGAGGATGAATAAAAAGTAGAATTACAAAAAGAGGTGATTTCTGATAAATTCCTGCGGCTCTGTCCTAAACAATGACATCGCTTTTTTTTTTTTTTTTAGATTTTGTCTAAAAATGGCATCATCCTTATGAAAAACCACCAGGAACACTTTGAAAATAGATTAAAAAGATGATTAAAGTGGGATTTTAAGTTCAGAAAAATGTATTTTACTATGAACTAAATGTTGTATTTGATTTTCTTTACTGGAAATAAATAATTCATAACTGTTTGCTTTAATGTGACTTTCAAGGCTGTGAGGCGGATGATCGAACCAAATAATCTACATTGTCACTAATCACTTAGTAATATGTAAATATAGAATCTTTGGGGGGGCTGGGGCGTGTAATCCTTAAATGTCCTCTAGTGGTGTCCAATAGTGTTGGTTAACCTGTTTCCCTGCTAGTTAAAGCCAATAATGTAATGCAGTAGGCAGGCGATGGCTGACAAAAATGCATTTATGACCAGTTTTGATATATTTTGGTTGAAACGCCGAAAAAGCTCAATGCATTTCTACAACACATTTTATACCAGTTGTGCAAAAGGTTAGTCTCGACTTCTGCCATCCAAGCTTTCTGTTAGGTTCTGGTGACTGTGTGGCTTGTTTAGTCATGTGTGTAATTAGCTGTGAAACCATGTAGATGACAGAGTTAAGTTGTAGACAGAAGAACCACATTTAACCTTTTACTTCCTTAAGACACAGTCCAGATAATCCTCCTGTTTACCCAACGCAGCGCCCCCTGTCTGTTCTGACTGTTTGGTTTTATTGAAACAATACATGTCATCCCATTACATGTTTTTGTCACTGAGTCTGAAGGACGCGCTGGTGAAAAACAAAGCAAAAACAGATGAAAGAAACATGTTACAGATGTCATATGAATTTTGAAATAAAGCAGCGCTGACGACCATTTTAAAATGTAATTTTTAAATGTAGTTAGTGGGGTATTTAGGTGTGTTTTCAGGTCATTGAGACAGCTTTTTGCCCAAAAACAAGATGGCTCAAGCATCGACTCCTAGGTGGGAATCAACCTCAGATGTTGGTGGCGTTTGTGTTAGTTCCATGTCTGTGGAAAAGGATGCTCCATCTGACTGCAGTCAGTGTTGACTTTGTGGAGCAGTCTTATCAAGGCTTTTGCTGGTGGGAAACGCTCCTGTGTATGCTTCATTGATAGGAAACTGTGAGAACTTCCAGAGACAAAGAATGCAGTATTGACCGTTACAGTCTGAATGACAATACACCCGTCTGTCCAGTCCGTTTAAAGCAGATGCTTTTTTCTGTCCTTCTGTAATGATCGGAGTCAAAAGAACCTGAAACAACAGCTTTGCAGCAGAAAGGCTTCAGAAAATCCTAGCAGACTGAAGTTCCTGTTAGCTTTTGTGCTTCAGGAGGGTTTAAAAAAATGTTAGTACAACACCTCTATGACTAAAAATAGAAGTGTGTATAAATTTCACAGTGGTTATGTTTGGCATCTCCATTTATAAAAGACCACAGTCTTTCACTCTTAACGCATCATTTGCTGTTTGCTGTTTCTAATCAGGCTTAAAGACTTCATGACAAATGCATAAAATGAAAATCTTCAGCAGCATATCTGTCTGAAAAAGATGTGTTTTAAACACTGAGTAGGAGTCTCTAACTTGGGTGACACTGTGATTAATGCTGGTGCAGGAAGTAACGCTACTGCTGAGCACACTTCCTGCAATGCACTGTTTCAAGAAGACTTTGTTGGCGTTTCTTCGAAGTCAGCTGACCTGACTGGAGCTCAGCAGAGACATTTACCACTCACCTCCTTAGATCAAAAGCATCAAATTCAAAACCACGGTTCACCTTCAGCCTGGCATAGAAGGATATCTGACCCGCTGGAGCATTTCATTTTTTTTATAAATGTGTTATTCTTGTCAGGAATGGTCTGATATTATAAAGCAACAATAACAAACCGACTACATATCCCATAATGCAGTACTTTAGCTCCTTTGCTACACCTGGAAACATCAATGATCATTAATGAAGTCAGACTTCAGATTGGAGTAGTTTTGTAGCTGGAGATGGTTTAAGATGGCGCCACAAAGCATCGTCAGTGCTGAAGACCAACCAGGCAAACTTTACTCAAAAGCCCTATTTTTTTGTTTTTTTTGTTTATTGTTCTTTCATGTATTTATTTTTCAAGGTTTTCTGCAGTATAATTACATTTCTTTTAAACTCAAGGTTCACCTACAGCCTGCCATAGAAGGATATCTGACCCGCTTGAGCATTTCATTTTTTATATGGTTACAATGACAATTATACGATTAAATATTTAACGATAGTGTATTATGGTACCATATTCCTGTTTGTTTTTATTTATATTTATGTTTAAAAATACATTTAGTTTTGTGTGTCAGTGATGGTGCAATCATTCATGTGACTTACTTTGGCTTATTAAAATATTTTTTAGTTCTTGGACATTTATAATTCAATTTAAGTGTAAACCAGATAAATACATTGACACGTGTGTCTGGCGGGTTGGGCTGATGTGGAACGCGTGAGGACCTCCTGAGTCTTGACGGAACAATGACCAATGTGTCTTCATCTGTGTGGATCACTGAGGAGGAGATAGTTGGGCTTTGTTATATTTGTCAGGGGCTCATTTTTGTGCGCCCCCCCCCCCCCCCCATTGCTGGCTTGAGGCCTCTGCCTTACTATCTGGATTACTAATTATATAGACGGCTTGCTGGACAAAAGTTAAAGTTCTGGTTGTTTTGGTGCATTTCCTTCGGTTGTGGAAGAAGACCATGCCTGCTAGATCTTCCAGGTCTGTAGGTTTACATTGAAGTTCAAGGGGACCGCGGCTGCAAGAACAGCGTCATTTACTGTTAAAAAGGCGTAAATGCACATTTAAACACTAAACATAATTTTGCAATGTGTCACATTTAAAATGGCAACTTTTGAAAATGCTTTTTAAATTGTTTTTAGTGTTTGTAAACACAAACAAATTAGCTCTTCTGTTTAGTAACTTTGAAAGGTAAGAGCATTAGCAGTTTGATATTGCTTAAACATGACAAAGAGATGCAAACGTTGCATAAAAGTGAATTTTCAGGATAGTGCATGAAGACATGATCACATGTCTGTTGGTTGGTTGATAGTTTGACTCCTCCTCTTGATTATTGCCATTAAAACCACACCCTTTGCTTTCTTGCAGGGCTGCAATGTGTGGACAATAAGGCGCCCTGCATTAACAACGCCACATGTGTGACCTTTGATAATGGCACCGAATATTGCAGGTAAGTTCTTTGGCACCACACATGTTCCCGACAACAGCACTGTGATGCAGATGTGGTTGTACACCAAACATACCACACACAGACTCAATTTTGAGCCACAAACCTGGAAATAAGGCGGTTTTCTGGGAACAACACCAACACACTTTACCATCTAACGTTTAATAGTCTTTCTATGCTTCTGTAGATTATTAGCTGAAGTACAGCGGTATCCATGGGTTTCTAAAGTCAAGTTTATATCATCCAACCGCCTGGAAAAATGCTAAAAAAGTGTTTCCATTTTTACTGGCGTAATGAGACGGTGTCATAACTTAAACGAACGAAATAGCTTCCAGCTTCTGACAGCTTAGCCAGGCTTGTAATTAGGTCTAAGCTGTCTTTTTAATTGTCTTGCCCCTCCCAAGCCAACCTCCCAACAAAAACACACCATGACTTGTTCCTGAACCGGATCGTGTTTCATCAAAAGTGATGAGAATTCTGTGATGCGTCTGTTCCCAGAGTTTTTGGAATTGTAGCACTTGGCTGTGCAGATAAAGATAAACCAGCATCTTTTATCTGGTTTACAGTTTAATAAACTTCTCTGCAGGTGCTAGAACCCTCTGACTTTGCATCTCTGTGTGGAGATGTGTGATCGGTTTTCTGCATTCTTGCTGGAGTTTTAGGGAAAGTAACATGTTTTGATTAATTGAGAAAATATTTAAGAGTAGTAAATTGAATTGTTGTCGTGGAAAAAGACCAAAGACTGGACTAAATTGTCATAGTGAGAACAATAAAATGTCAGAATTATATTAAATTGTGAAATTAAATCTGCAGACAGAGATTATTCTTTGAGGAACTGGAGCTTCACTTTTTACTGAGAAGCTTTTATGAAACATCTCCGCTGATGCGTTTTCTGTGACTTGAATGGGATTTATCGTGTTATTTGCCTCCACGCAGCAGCATAAACTCAGACTGTTGTTTGAAGAGTCAGGAAATGCCTGGTAGCTTTCTTGCATAGCAGGTTTATAGGAATTACCTTCAGAGTGTAAAGAAAGTGGGAGGGGTTGCTCAGGCGCATTGCATGGCGAGGTGTGAAGAGGCTGCTTAACCAGTGAGTCCGCAGGTCTTTGGTTGTGAGGGTGTTGGACTAGAGTAAGTCTGTGGAGATTTGTGAATGACACTTTGCAACATGTTTTTGTGGCTGACATGGTAGCCAACTGAATCTGTAATCCTAGCCAAATTTCACGTTGATTTATACCGTAGTCTGGATAATAGGGTGTCCATTAAAAAGTATTATACCACGGTCCGGGTGAATACTCGATTCTGACTGGCTGCTGGGTGTGCATTAAAAAGTGATAACGCACACTGATAACCGCACAACCCAAAAAGAAGTTCCGGTCACCTATCTAAAATCTTCTGTATCACGGCTTCTTTAAAACAACCTTTAGCTTCATCATCATCAAAAACAACCGGGAAGAGGTGAACTTTCTCTCTGAACTGATGCTTTATTCAACCCATCGGGACCATCAGCATGTATATATATATTGCTTTATATCGCAGAATCTTGATTGACATTACCATGACAAGGCGCTGCACCACGTAACATATAGTCCGCTTTTTGTGAGAAAAGCGATCCAAATCGGAAAGAAAACAAGAATTAAGGACTAGAAACGGGTTAATATTTATTTCTTTTGTAAGTGACCATGGTATAAGCGGGTTAATGGCCTTCAAAGTGTGCATTATCACTTTTTAACGCACTTTGCGGAAGCAACCGTCCTCCGCTTCAAGTCGGACGGTTCAGGCTTCCACGGCGTGCGTTAAAAAGATAACGCACACTTCGTCGGCCCTTAGCCCTTACATAATGGACACCTTGACACATAACCTGAATGTTCTATTGTATTGCTCTAAACACCAGCTGGTAACCGGAACAACAGAAACTCAGAACATCGGTGGACAGAGGTTATTCCACTAGACATTTCTACATGGTGGATATCTCTTCAATCAAAAATGATCTATGGAAACTACTGATGGACTTTGTTTCTTCGAAATGAACTTTTTTTTTTCATCATCTGGACAAAAACAAGCACTAGGGGGTGAACTTTCCCTCTGATATGATTCTTTGGATCACTGAACATGATGCTTAACATGTAAAGCACTTTCCTCTGCTGGTTAGTCCTCCCGTACCAGCTGCAGCGGAGCGAGCTGCAAGTTCTGTAGCCGTTACTATGACAACCTGTGTTGTGCAAAACAGTTTAAACCTTAAAAATAACTAGATTAATTGATTTAGTTTTTACATAAGTGACCATGGTATTGGTACAATAACGCCCCCACAATGCCCAATAATTCCTGATAAATAACAGAAAAGTTAGTTATCCCACCTTCTAAAAGATACCACCCACCCCCCCCCCCACCCCCTGTAGAAAAACTACAGTTCACCAAATCAGACAGGTTGGCTAAATATCCTGAACGACCAGCAACTTCCATCAGAGTGCGCTCTTGAAATTTACAGTGCTCTGGGATCCTCATCAGTCGTAGATTCAAAGAGCTTGTGCAAAAAGAAATGCAGCTATGTTTAATACAGTATATCATCAGGCCTTCTATTGCATTTATGGAGAGGTTAAAAAAAACTGAGATGTTCTGTGTGTCTCTGCATCTTTCATCAGTTCTCCACTGTGCTGCCGGAGAGCAAAGTGTTGGAAGAAGGTTCACTGAACAGAACGTTGACTGTAGCAGATGCATTATGAAATATAAACTAAGTTTTATTTAGCAAATTTGAGGAAAAGTTGGGATATGTTTTGTCCAGTGAATATAGCAGTTATTACTCAATGATTACAGAATGTCTGTACCGTGTTGACATTGTGGAGGTTGTTTTATGTGGTAATGGATCCTAAGACTCCTACACCAACCTGATTCCAGGGCAAATCTGCAGTCAAAAGAAGCCAACAAATGCTGAGAACGTGACCTTTAGGAGTCACATCTCCTGTTTGTGGGTCAGAGGATTCCTGATACTCGCTTCATTCCTGGGCGGTAAAGCAAGAGTGCGACTGCACACTTTATATTGTCCAAACCTCCAGAACAACATGTCTTTGTCTTCTGCTCTGCTGCGGTGCACAGTGATGAACTCCTCTCCACTCTTAGGGCCCTCCTTTCTCCTCTGCTTTCCCCACATTTACCTGAAAGTTTTTTTTTCTAGATGTAAAAAACAACTAGAAGGAGTTTCTGTGTTTTTGTGAACTTGTTTGATCTGACAGGTAGAATTAAGCTGGGGGGCAGAGGAGAGGAAAGAGACCCTAAACAAAAGAGGATGTCTCCTTTCAGGTAATTTGAGGCGGAATGCCTTGGAGCAGAACTTCTTCCTAACGTTGAGAGAGCAGTAATA
This sequence comes from Oryzias sinensis, assembly GCA_037389245.1. Classification (NCBI taxonomy): domain Eukaryota; kingdom Metazoa; phylum Chordata; class Actinopteri; order Beloniformes; family Adrianichthyidae; genus Oryzias; species Oryzias sinensis. Next base: position 24,233,612 of record CM074498.1, on the reverse strand, counting down.
GGGGGGAGGGAGACTGGAGAAGTGTGGAGAGGAATGCAATTTCCCTCTTACTACGCCTCCTTCATCAAGCTGTCACTTATCCATCCGTGGCTCCTCCTCCTCCTGCTGCTTCAGGGATCCAGATCTTTGGGTTTTTATTTAAAAGCTTCATTTCCTGAGTCATTAAAGAGATAAAAACTGGGTCATCTCTCAGTTTTCCGCCCTTGTTACCTGTCTGTTTGAGCTTTTTGTCTGCTGTTACTAGATACCCAGTTCCACGTCGCATATGTTGGTGAATGTAAAAAATCATGGATTATATGAGCAGACATTGGTTGCAAAGATCTGATCTGATTGTAAAATGAACAGTTGAGTTTGTGGGATTCACTAAGAAATTGACCCCAAATTTAAACATGACACATTTACATCTAGGGCTGAAACAAGTATCTGAATACTCGGATATTTGTTATCTGTTCCTGAGGTTTTTCTTAAAACAGAGGAGCTTTGCTCTCAGCTGGCAGGACAGGAGGCATCAGGGACGTCCACAGGAGTTCGTACATCTGTGTCAGTGCATCAGCGTGGGTTCATGAGGGACAGAAACTGAAGTGGGCTTTACCTCTGTCCTTTGTGGAAGTGGACACACCTGGAAGAGCTTTGCCCACAGGTTTTACCCACAGCTGGTGTGGGAACATTCCTTGCTTGTCAAGGTGTGATTGGTGTTTCGGGCTCAGAACTGGTGGACTTCTCTGTACTCAGTTAGTGTCTGATATAAAAAACACAGTTTATCTTCATGAACGCACAGAAAAAGTGGATCTTCTGGTCATCCATGTTGTATGTAGCTTCTCCTTCTTTAGGAGCTTCCATTGCAGAGCCTCCTGATGTCGAGATGTTTAGGTTTACCCTTTATTGCATGTAGTTTGGCGTGCTTGCATTTGGACGTTGTTTCATTGCATTTCTGCAGAAGGTCCAGGATGACAGACTGGATGACCATCATCATATGTAGCTGAGCAGACATGAATTCTGTTGTTCTAAAAATGTGAAGATTTGAACAAGCTTGCCCTGCGACAAACTGGTGACCTTTCCAGGATGTACCACGCCTTTGCCCAACAGTAGCTTGGACGGGCCCTGGTAGCCCAGCGACCCCGTGAGGGATATAGCAGGTTAAGAACATGGATGGATGGCTAAAACAACCTTTTTATCTGGTGGATTTGGCTGAGCGAGAGCGTCCTGCATGGGGACTCAAACTGCAGGTAGTTTTCCTGAGCAGTGCTAGCCATATACCCCCCCCCCCCACCTCCAGCACCACCACTTTGGTGCCCCAATCCTTTTTTGATGAAGAGGGGTGGGTGAGGGGGTTACATGGAGAAAGGCTTTGCATCCTGAGGAGTAATGCCCCCCCCCCCCCCTTTTTTTTTCCTCTGCAGTACTGATCTAGAAATGGGTTTATATCTGGTTCTGTGTGCTCACATAAAAGTTTTCCTCTTTTTTACATCAGTGGAGATGAAACCAGAAACCAGAAGATCCTCCTGGGATTCTCTCCAAGTGACAGCAGTTTGTCTTCAGATTGCTCATTTTTCTTCGCGGTGCTGCTACTTAGTGAAGGGGGGGGGGGGGGGGGGCAGAAATCCATGTTGCTCTCAGAAGCAGACGCCTTTCAGAGTGCTGGGGAATGTGGCGACCAAACCATAAAACCAGACGCAGGCGAGCAGCAGGCGTCTCTGTCACACAGGCTGTAAATGAGGGTAGGCGAGGTTGCGTGTTTGGTCACAGTCACGCATTTTCTGCATCTAAACAGGGCGGAAAATCTTAGAGTTCATCTGCTACTTTAGAACAGTCACTGCAGAGAATCAGATTTTAGCAGTTCATGCTTTTATTTTGCTAAAATTCTTCATCCTGGACCTGATCTGAACTCTGTTTTTACCCCCCCTTAGCTGCTTTCCCTCTGCAGACCCCCTGGAACATTTGCCCAGAGGTTTTAAACAACTTGAAGCCCCTTTTCCAAACCTTTTCAGCTTTGTTTACATGTTAAAATGATTTCTTTGTAGGGCAGTCTTGTTGAAAAACGGCCAAATGTTGAAGTGTCGGATTCTGCCTGAATGTTCCTTTGGTTTATGTTAAAAATGGTTGTTTTACTGCTAAACTCACTGCTGGAGACTTTCCTTTAAAGACAAACGACAGAGTTGTTCTGGTTCTGTTTACTCTCATGTTTTTTTTAGGATTTGTTTTAAACACAACCCAAACTTTTACCGCACAGTAATTCAGGACTCCACCCTGCTGCCCACGCCTCCGTCCGCTCAGCATCAGACTTCTGCTTTGAGATCCTGCCTTTTTCTGCGGCATGCATCGCTCTCTTCCCACATTTCACTGTCATACTTTACCTGTTCTCATTATGACATACCATGGTGGTGTTCTGTGCCCCCACAGCCAGCCACCAACCCCAGAAAACAATTTCCACTTTTGTCTCTTTCAAAATAAAAGAGAGAAAAAAAAACAATCAAGTGCACAAAATCCCCCTCAGAATCATGTTTAAAGTTCCTTTCCTGAAAACGCTCTACACAAAAGCAGGGTTCTGCCGTTCTACAGCCAAGGAACAGAACTGCATCATCCTAATGCGTTTGGTAGAAATTCTCTTTTGTAATTGCAGTTTTTATTTTTTTAAATCTTAGTACTTTCTGACATTCATCCTTGCTTCTAGAAAAGCTTTTTATTTGTTTTTTTTTGTCTGAATGCAAAGCTTTTTAAACTGTACTGCAACACAAGCTATTTCACTAAGCTTGGGAATTTTTCTCCGCCACTCAGAAGTGTGCGCCTAGCGGGTAATGTTCATGCATGCACACACAGGAACAGTGAATGGGCCACCTATGCTCCAGCCAAGTCAGGGAATTATCCGGGGATTGAAATGTGAGCCGGCTGGTGCTCTGCCTCTGTTTCTCTCACACCATGTCTTCATAACAGCCGCAGGGGGGGGGGCATGTCAGAGTTATTAAGCATAGCTGAGCCTGGAATAGTGACTGAAAGAGGAGTGGGTGGGGAGGGTTGTAGCTGAAGATGAATAGGTCCCCAGGAAGGGGTAATGCCAAAGAAAACAGAATCAGAGACCTGGAGCACCTTGGGACCTGGGAATTTGGAATGAAGGTTGTCTGCAGGAGATAAGGCATGAAACGCTGCAGAGGTCAGCATGAGGTGGAGGAGGTGGAGGATGAAAATGGAGTCCAGAGAGCGAGGAAGGGTGTGCATTGGATAGGGGGGTTAATGGGAACCAGCTGTAGAAACCGAACACCTCGAGTGGGACAGAAACCAGCGGTGGAGCTCTGAGAAAGAAAAGAAAACTGCACGCAGTAAGAAAGAAAAAAAAAACGATGGGGAAAAGTGGAGGGAAAATAGGACTCATGGAGCTAAACTAGAGCCGAGTCTGGCAGCCGTGTTTCTTATAAAGAAGAACTTACTTCACCTTTGCAAACTCTTTGTTCAGGGTTTTTTTCTGAAGTATCTCTGTGTTGTTTTTAGCCTCAGTCTGGTGACAGTGTAGCAGGTCACAGCTTTCTCAGTAAGACGCCACTCCCTGATCATAATGTGAATCATGCACGGCCTTGCCTGTTTGCCTCGGGCGCGAGTGATGCTCCCGCAGGCTAATAATGAGCTCTCTTTGTGGCTGTGAAACCTGTGGGACGAGCTGCTGGTTCCTGACGTCACCCCAGTCGGTCCCATCCACTCCACTTGTTCTGCAGCCGTTTGACTGTCTCAAGTTTGGTTAGTGTTTAGTGAAACCAGAAAAAAACGGCATCTTGTGAAGCAGGAATCCTGAGAGAGTAGCAAACATCACATCAATCTGAGGAAAGGAAAAGTCTGCATTAATTCTCCCTCCCAGCTGACAGTCCGTGCTGCTGTGCCGTGAGTGCACGAGTCCTACCCTGTTATATTTGTACAGTTCCTTCTGTGGGTGGGGCTGCTTGTACTGAGGCGTGCACGGCTGCACCTGATGGCCCTTACTGTGATGCACAGGTAGACGAGCCGTGATCGGTGGCCGTCCTGTGGTGCGTTTGAGGACAGACAAAGGAGTGTCTTCTAACGTGTGTTGGGAGTCGCTCTGCAGATGTGTCGTGATCATTGATTGTATGTGAGAACTGGAGTGAGCGGGTGGCGTCATTCAACAGGAAACAGCTTACTTCTGGTTTCAACCAAATGTAGTCAATTCTGTCGCCCCTTTTTTTGGAACTTGGACACAGCCATGTTGGAGGCAGACGTCGTCAGTAAGCAGTGATTTAAGGACGCCATCGAATAAGCAACGTCAACGCTAAATTGGTATTGTTGACGGGTCGTTTTGTTTTATTGCCACTTTATGGCCGTGCATCCAGCCAGTGGTGCTCACATCAAACCAGTGCCAGACATGCAGTGAGCGATAGGGAGAAGATTCTTCTTCTTTTGTGTATTCACTGTTTATTGGCGCTCGTCCACAATAGGGAGAGTCAAAGCGGTGCAAATCACGCAAATCTTGCTCCAGGCTTTTTTGGTTTTACAGCTCTGTTCCTATAAATGCCCGTCTTGGCGTTGTGTTAATCCGACCGGACAAAAACCACAGTTATTCATGTCTCCTTGGTGATCATGTTTACAACAGTTGGTGCTTTCGGCTTTTGAAGCAGACGCCACCCACAGGTCACTCCTAAATCCGAGTCCCCGACTGGTCAAAGTGCTACGATTCAGCATAAAAATGTTCAACCAGTTAAACAATCAGCACACGATCAATGAACATATCAATGATATGTAGTAGAGTTTGCGACCAGACGTAAAAAGTTTCGTAGCAACGCACCATCATAAGCGTTGCGGAAGCCCGAAATTCTGGTCTGCTCCATTAACTGTAGATCAGGGAGGAGCCAGTGAACACCAGAGATGGCTGCAACACTTACAGAGCATCTTTAACGTGTTTTTAAAAGAAATAAAACTGACGACTTTTCTGATATCTGATAAATACCAGAGTCAGATCTGAGGCAGAGATTAGCAAGATAAAGTCTAAACTTTCTATACATCAAATTGGTTTCATACAGGTATGTAAATCTCATTCAACGAGCTGCTTGTTGCTTTTATGAATCAGTGGGAATTTTTGTTTTCTGTTTTTAGGGTGAGTGTTCGGTGACTCAGGCGTGACGCCCGCTCTGTGTTATGGTTCCTAAACCCCAATGCTGTTGTTTTCTGATGATTTCAATGTTTGGAGTGGAGGGATCTGTGATAAACACAGCTCCGAAGGAAGTGAACGCCGTTCTGATGTCCTTTCAGAGTAAAACTCAGAGGGACAAGGAGTATTTTTATGGATTTGTAATGACACACGTCGGCTATTGTGGGTCACATTTCTGCACACTGTGGTGTCACCTGAGACCCCCAGGGAAGCTCGCTTTCAAAGACTCCAGGGGAGGCGGCAGGCCGCTCTGCTGCTCACACACACACCTGTTCACGCACACACACACTGACACACACCTATACATGCACAGACACACAAAGACATATACAAACTCAGATATACAGACACATGCACATATTTATGCAACTTCCCACCTTCTTACAGGTGCCCAAACACATGCACACACAAAGACAAATACGTGCACACAGACATGCACATATACACGCACACACACACGCATATTCATGCACCTTCACACACCTTACAGCTGCCCACACACACAAACATATGCATGCACACAGACACTTTTATGGACACACATATACCTGAAGACACACACGCACATGTGCACACATATGCACAGAGGTGCAGACACACAAAGGTGTACACGCATACATGCTGAAAGGCAGACACATGAATAACAATTGTCTTCTGGCCAAAAACAGTGTGATATGAGGAAGTGACGAATGAAAGCAGCTCCAACTGAGAAAGAACAGAGGAATAGAAAGTCACAACGGCCCATGGTTCCTAATGGGATTCCTGCTGGACACAGTGCAACAAAAGAAATGAAATGTTCCCTAGAGTTTGGCGTGAAAATGAAGAACGATACAGAGAATAGACTCATGGAAACTACACAGATCATCTGCTCCCCTTGACTCTTGGATTCTATGTTCTCGTGAGTGAGAACCGAGTTTATTCACAGCTGGTAGGAACATTAGCCGCCGTATTCACCTGTTTTTTTGGTCTCTGTCAGAGTTAAGAAAACAACTCCAGAAAACTTTACTTCTTCTTGTCCTTTTGCATCTCAGCTTCCTCTTTGTGAAACGTGACCTCGGCCTCACCTCTCTACCAAGCCAAGCTTCTGTTTTTCTTTCTTAGGAGGGTTTATGGGGCAACAGCTCTGGGTTCAAAGCACTTCCTCTGGTAATCTTAGAGTTATTGGATGAATTCATGTCTGCTCCTGCTGCTTTAGTCCTACAATAAAGCCAGCGATGTGAAAAAGCCTCGGGTTCTGCAAACATTTGGGTGCAGTGAGGTTTAAAGAAATCTTTACATCTCTCTTTGTCTTTGAATCCAAAACATCCATTAATCATTTCATGTTTAAGGCAGTTAAAGAGTCATTCTTACACGTCTCTGACACTCTGACTAAGGGATGTGGTTCCCCACATGCTGCTCTTTAGGTCACTATAAAGCAGTTCAGGCTTAACAATGTGTACTCTCTCATTTAGCCTGTGTGGATTTGTGCGTGTTTGCATTTGTGTGTGCCTGAGGTCTTTGTTAGCACCCGTCTGATGTGGTACATTACATTCACCTCAGTCTTTTCTTTGTCAGGCACATATTTGTCATTTCATTCAATGGAGTCTTCTGATGTTTGTGCGGAGCAATGGGAACCTTTGAACCCTCGTGATTCTGTGTCCAGGTGTGCTGCAGGATTTTTGGGCGAGTACTGTCAACACGAGGACCCGTGTCTGCCGGGCCATTGTCTGAATCGGGGCACCTGCTCCGTGTCCATGCCAAATGGTGTACCTGTACCAGGTAGTGCCCTGTGCACCTGCCCTCTGGGGTACACTGGAGAACGCTGCCAAACGCCCCAGAACTCCACATGCTACCCCAACAACCCCTGTGCAAACGGAGGCGTCTGCACTCTGCTGTCGCTGGACAAATACAAGTGTGAATGCGCCAGAGGATGGACAGGTGAGCGGTTTTGGCAAAACAAGGACTCGCTGCTATTTGAGAATCCTTTGCTGCTTGGAAATGTTGCAAATGTTTTGTCTGTTGATACTCAGGAGAGCCTAACCACATGCTGTTTTTTCTGCCAGGTTCACATTGTGAACATGAGGATAGCTGTCTGTCCGGTCCCTGTGCCAATGAAGGAACATGCAGCTCAAAGTCTGGTGGCAAATACACTTGTAGCTGTCGTCCTGGCTACAAAGGTTCCCGCTGCCTCAACGACACAGACGAATGTGCAGAAACACCCTCCCCCTGTCAGAACGACGGCACGTGTGTCAACACCCCCGGCTCCTTCAAGTGAGTCCAAAAGATCCAACGAGACGATGTTCGGAAGCACCAGAGTCCTCGACTGTAACAATCGAGCTCTGCCTTTACCACAGGTGCGTCTGCAAAGCCGGGTTCACGGGCCGACTCTGCGAAAGCTCCTACGTCCCGTGCTCGCCGTCCCCGTGTGTGAACGGAGGCACCTGCCACCAGACCTCAGAAACCAGCTACTCATGTCACTGCCTCCCAGGTGAGATGCTGAAGGTTACCCGGCTGCCTGAGCGCTGACCTACAGTTGTGCTTACAGACCAAAGCTCTGCATGCTTACATCAGGTTGATTAAGATGCCTTAAGTTACTGCGGGGTAACAGCCACGCCGCTGCTGTTCGGACAGCACCATAACGCAGCTTCACACTTTAAGCAATACTTTCCAAAATTAATGACACAAATCTGGCTTTGCCTGTTGGCAGGTTTTAACGGAACGAACTGTGAGAACAACATTGATGACTGCCCTGAACATCAGTGCGGCAATGGAGGAACCTGCATGGATGGAGTTAACACCTACAACTGTCAGTGTCCCCCAGAATGGACTGGTAAGTCTTTTTTTATGTGCAGTTCTATAAAAAGGTGTTCTTTTCGGAGCAAAAACACCTAATAAAACACCCAATTCTATATATTTAAGTCTCAATTTTCATTTGCAAACTTTTGAGAGTTTACGCACACTGTCAGCTTCTGCAGACGATGTTTTGTTGACCTGCAGATTGTTGCCCCTCTTCCTAACATAGGAGGGTTTTAAAAATCCATGAACCTTACTACAGCTTTTGGAAAGACTAATAGCTTAGAAAGCTTGTGCAAAGGCTTTGTTGAAGTCATCGCCATGGTGACCCATCTTCCAGTGGAGTCATAAAACGGGTGTCCGAAGTTTTTCGGATGCAAACCAGAGAAGTTATCTTTATCAGCTGGTAACTTTCCTGCCTCCTCCACAGGCCAGCACTGCACAGAGGATGTAGACGAGTGCCGGCTGCAGCCGAACACCTGCCAGAACGGGGGCACCTGCCACAATGGCTTTGGGAGCTACAATTGCGTGTGCGTGAACGGCTGGAGTGGAGTGGACTGTTCGGAGAACCTCAACGACTGCGCTGAGGCGTCCTGTAGCGAAGGCTCCACCTGCATTGACCGCGTCGCCTCTTTCATCTGTCTATGTCCCCGTGGAAAGACAGGTGAGTCCAGACTCCTTCACCACACCCAGATGCTGTCTGAAGCCAACAAGGACGTTTGTCCCCGGAAAGTGGGAGGAGTTTCTTCATCCTGCAAGACGCTGTTCTGGTGGCTCTCATGATGCGATTTGAGTGGTTCTGTCTTCAGGGTTGCTCTGCCACTTAAAAGATGCCTGCATGAGTAACCCATGCAGAGACGGCTCGCAGTGTGACACCAACCCCATCACCGGCAACTTCAACTGCAACTGCCCGCCTGGATACATTGGCAGCACCTGCAACATCGACCGCGACGAGTGCAGCATCGGTGAGTCGTAACCCACAGAAGAGTCTCCCTTCGCTCCGTTCTCCTTTCAAACGTCCCTCCTCATCTTCAGGTTCCAACCCGTGTGAGCATGGCGGCCAGTGCGTGAACACGGACGGCTCCTTCACTTGCAACTGCGCCAAGGGTTACACCGGGCCTCGCTGTGAACAAGATGTCAACGAGTGCGCCTCGAACCCCTGTCAGAACGACGGCACCTGTCTGGATCGCATCGGGGACTACACCTGCATCTGCATGCCAGGTAAATTCACTGACGGGAAAAAGGATTTACACTTTAGAGAGCAGGCGGAGGGACCTGTATCTGTACCGTCATGGCCGTAAACAACCTCTGGGTTGTTTCATTGCGTCATAAGTAGCTGGTGGTGGTGGTGGTGGGGGGGGGTATGCTGGTTGTGAATCTCTTCTGGTGGAGGTAAATCCACAGCAGACTGGGGTCACACCTAGGTCTCATGTGGTTGCAGGATTCATGGGAAGTCACTGTGAGATCGAGGTGGATGAGTGCCTCAGCTCCCCCTGTTTGAACCAGGGCAAATGTCTGGACCAGGTCAGCCGCTTCGTCTGCGAGTGTCCAGCAGGTCAGCGGCGCCGTCTTTACAAATTCACCGCCAGATTTGGCCGCTGGGACTCATCCGTGTGTTGCTCTGTCCGATGCTCTCAGGCTTTAGTGGGGAGGTGTGCCAAATAGACATAGACGAGTGTTCCAGCACGCCATGTTTGAACGGAGCCAAGTGTATCGACAGACCCAATGGATACGATTGCGAATGCGCTGAAGGTAAACAGCTTTAACCAAACATGCTGGAAGTTTTCTGCAACCCTCACCTGTTTCACCATCCTTTCATTTTTCTATACTTCATTCCAGGGTTCACTGGTCTGCTCTGTGAGAAGAACATAGATGACTGCATTCCCCCACCATGCCACTATGGCGTGTGTCGAGACGGGATCGCCACCTTCTCCTGTGAGTGCAATCCTGGATACACTGGATCCATTTGTAACATTCAGGTCCAGGAGTGCCACAGCAACCCCTGTCAGAACCAAGGACGCTGCGTTGACCTAGTCAATGCCTACCAGTGCAATTGTCTGGCCGGAACCTCAGGTGAGCCCCCCCGTCTCATAAATGTGGCATGTTTAGACATATTTGGTTTGGTTTGGTCCACACCACAGTCTCCTTTTTTTAGTCTGTCTGTGAGTAAAGATCTGTTTCTTTGCTAGTAAACTCTAGTGAGGATCAGTGAGAATGCTCCAGAGAAACGTGCGACTAATTTAAAAGACGGATGAATCCAAATAAAGCGAACGTGGTTTGGTGGGGTTAGACCACGGCCTCTTCCTAATGGGATTCTGCACAAAACACAGCTCCCAAATAAGGACGGTACTAAAACTCAGTCCCAAGTTGGTACCGTATACGTTACTGCTGATACTCCCGGCAACGAATAAAAAAGCTAATAACGGTACTGCATTTTGATGCTTCGTTTTAAATATGTCAGTCACTTTTATTGTATTTATTTGTGCTGTACAATTGTAGCCAATCATTTTGCATTTCTGGTGATTGTGGGCGGGCTCACATAAGAATGGGTGAAGCTGTGAGGGTGGGCAGAGCTTCTGTCAAGATCATTAGGGTGGAGTGAGCGAAAGTTCGTCTCTACTTTTACAACAAAAGGCTCAAATTCAGCGAGCTGATGGATATAAGTGACACGTACAATGCTCTGAAAAAGGCCGTCATCGTGGCGATGAGCGATGAAATACGTGTTTACGTCAGCAGCGTGTGTGAAAACAGAGATGCAGCGCTGCAGTGCAGACTGTCGGCTCCCCAGACTGCTTCCTCTTAAATGTTTTTGGGAAAAATTAAAAAAATCTTTGATGCAATGATTCTAGCACCATTTAAGCCCCCAAATTCTCCCCAAAGTATCAGTCCGGCACCAGATCCGAATCCAAACGGGACCCACCCCTCCCCATCAGTGGAAACCCTGTGAGGTTTCCAGGTGGTTTGATCCGATCAGTGTGAAAGGAATCCAACCCAACGAAGGTTTACATTTCAGTCAAGTTTGAGTGTGAAAGTGCCCTCCAAAGGTCAGATCAGAGCGTAGATTTGAGGGAGTTCTCTAAGTATTTGTGTTTCCTCCGTTCTGTTGTAAAGTTCACAAGTGTGTGTGCGCGTGCGTGTGCAGGCATGTGTGTGTCACAAGCCAGGAACATGTGGTATTAAGCTCACTTCAGTGTTCTTAGTACCGCCCTGGGGCCTGGTACTGAAATCTGCTTTGCGCACCCTGTACCTAAGCTGGTGTCGGGTCACCCTGTCCGGTTTACTAGTCAGATACCCCCCTCCTCCATCTACTCTCTCCTTTGCCCCCTCCAGTCTTCTTGTTTCTGGTATTTTCAATCATCTTGGTAGCAGTCCTCTGCCTCAGTGAAGGCTTCTCCTTATTTCTTGTCTTGTCTTCTGGAAGTTGCCTTTGCTTGCAGTGACACGCCCCCTGGTGGCGAACAAACAGACTTCCATGGATTGTTGCAGGGACATCACTAGTTTACTTATCAAGCTTTTGTCAGTCTTCCTGTAGAAAGCAGAGTCTTACTTCTGCGTTTCTGCAGCTGTAAGGCTCAGAGCTAAAAGGATCAAACTGTTTCTTCATCACACTTCAGGTGTGAACTGCGAGATCAACAAGGACGACTGCGCCAACAACCCCTGTGAGCACGGGGAGTGCCAGGATGGCATCAGTGAGTACAAATGCGTGTGCTCACCTGGATACACAGGTATGCTTCGGCAGCATTTCTCTGCGTCGGGGATTCCTTCAGCGTTCTGAAAGCAGCTCTGTTCCGGAACAGGACCCAAATGTGACGTACAGATCAATGAGTGTGACTCAAACCCGTGTATGAGCGGAGGGACCTGCATGGACCAGGTGGACGGGTTCCACTGTGTTTGTCCTCCCAACACCCACGGCCCGCTGTGCCTGTCCGGGACAAACCACTGCGCCCGCCAGCCCTGCGTGCATGGAGAATGCATCGAGCAGCAACTGGGGTGAGCGAACGTTTTTGAGAAATAATCTCAGTTTTAGTTTGAAACATTTCAATCGTGTTAATGTAGACTAATGCCAGCCTTCATCGTCCAGTTGCTACCTGAACGTCATCGACGCGTGATTCCCTCCTTTCCAGGTATCGCTGTGAGTGTGAAGCGGGGTGGGTGGGCGCTCACTGTGAGCAGGAGAAGGACGAGTGTCAACCGAATCCGTGCCAGAACGCTGGGAACTGCGTGGACAGACACAATGGCTACACCTGTCAGTGCCAGCCAGGGTTCACAGGTAAGAACCACCTAGTTAGGCTTCTTTTAAACCACACCTCCACTTTCACAGTCAAGTATGTTTACAATATTTATAGAAGAGTTGCTGCCTTTTTTATTAATTGTAAGTTTAAAAACCTAAAGTCAAATTTAAAGTCAGGCTTTTTGAAAACGTGTTTAATAATTATACTAATACATTTTATTTAGAAAGAAATGCGCTTTACATTTTGAAAACAAATCTCAAAGCTGTTTTGCACCTAAAGAAGGAAAATCAAGCTGAGGATTTAATGTAGTATTTTCTAATTAAGGTAACTTAATCTAAAATCAATTGGATTGATCCGTTTTTTATTAACCCAGGAATTTGCCTTTGTTATTGCCCCCCTCTTTCTGCAAAATAATACTTCAGTGTGTTTACAACCTGTCCTGCTAGTTCTGACCTAAACAAGCCCTGAGAAATTAGCCAATCAGAGAAGAGAAAGTCAGTGTTGCGGGGCATCAGGTTTGAACTAAGGGGAGAAAGAAGGCGTGGCCGACTTTAACGCTACGGACACACCAGGCTGGTGTCGCACCTTCAGGGATGCCATAAATGAAAGACTTGGTGTCATAGAATTACACACAAACCGCCATGATCAATTTTCAAACTGTTGGCACTTCAGTCACTTAAACGCCATCCCAATCTCACTACCAAGCCTGAATTGCATGTTGATGAACATTTACATAGTCTTTTCATTGGAAGAGGCCGCTTGAACGCGCGTGGCTGTGGGCGGCGTTAACAGAGCAGTTTACCGGCTCTTTAACATGTGATGGATGTCTTCAGGTAACAACTGTGAGAAGAACAGAGATGAATGTGCTTCTGCTCCCTGCCTGCACCACGGCGTCTGCATCGATGGCGTCAACAGCTACACCTGCCGGTGCAGCCCCCCTTACACCGGTGAGTGGCTTAACCCTCCGACCTTCACAACGAACGTAGAGCACCTTTTGATGGAAGTGTTTACCACACTGTTACGGTCTCTTTAGGTAAACACTGTGAAGTGGAGCAGGTTCCCTGTGCCTCTCATCCGTGCGAGAGCGGCGGAGTCTGCCTTCCGTCTGCAGATTACACCTCTTTTACCTGTCGATGTCCGGCTGGTTGGCAAGGTACCAACGAGGGAAGTGGATGACCAATAGGCTGAAAGTATGCAGCGCTGATTTTGGTCTTTTCTACAAAGGTGCTCGCTGCAGCGAGGACGTGGACGAGTGCCTCAGCAACCCCTGCAGAAACGAGGGCCTGTGTGAGAACAGGAGGGGAACCTACGTCTGCAAATGTCAGCGCGGATACAGCGGACAGAACTGTCAAACGGACGTCGACGACTGCTCTCCCAGTGAGACGTTTCATGGTTTCTGACGCACTCATCACGCATTCGTGAATAGGACTGTGGATCGTTGCTTAGGCGCCGATTTGATTCATAAATCATTACGAATATATTTGTCTGGATGTATTTAAACATCATCATTTATACACTTATTTAAAAAATGGCAGATCAGAATCAACAAAACAGATAAAAACACAAAAGATTTAGAAAGAAATAATGATATTTATCACTTTAAAAGATGTCACAGTCTTGAGTTTTTCTGTTTTATAAACTTTACAGGAAATATTAAAAAACTCCCTTGTTGAACATTTTCCAGCTGTGTTCTGGTACGGCTTCTCCACCATGATAGCAGACGGTCACATGACATCACATCATTGATCACATGATTTTCAAAACATTATTAATTGTATATTTATTTTATTCAAATTAAGTCTAAATATTTTAATCCATAAAATTGTTTTACTTTGAAAGGAAAACCTTCACCGACATTTTATTCTGAAGATTTATTAACTTCCTGTGACAGTAACGCAACCAGTTTGTTTAGTGTATATACTTAATATCCAACATTATTGGATTATAATAAATGAGAAACTGAAGTGTTAAACATTTTAATGTCTGAGAAAAGTTTAGAAAGCGTTTTACAGCCTTAAAGCAACTAGAATCATGCTTCAGGAAGTTCCTCATTGTGGTTAATTTTTAGAATGTAACAATAAACAGAACACGGATACTTATACTCTTAACATTATTCTTTGTTGCTTCAGAAAAATTATTTTTAATAATTTGATGAAATAACGAATTTGATGAATTCGTTATTTTTTATCAAATCGCTAATTCTTTTTTATTTCAAAGTTATCAACCAAAATTCATAAAACAAGCATCAAAGATGATGTTTAACTTGTAAAGGTTGGGATTTGCTCATTCAGACTGTAAAGTTTTGACTCCCCCCCTCCCCCCCCCACAGACCCCTGCCTGAACGGAGGCTCGTGTGTGGACAAGGTTGCGGGTTTTTCCTGCAAATGTCGTCCGGGATTTGAAGGGAAGCGCTGTGAGACGGACGTGAACGAATGCGCCAGTGGCCCCTGCAAGAACGGGGCCACCTGCCACGAATACGTGAACAGCTTTGTGTGCACGTGCCCGGAAGGCTTTAAGGGGATTCAGTGTGAGCACAACATCCCAGAATGCACTGAGAGGTGAGTCCCACCATCTGACTCACCAGCTCTGGAGCTGGTTATTACCATTAACTGTAGTTGAGAACTGGACTGAGTGACCCCGCCCCCCTGGCGTTTCAAACAGGTGATACCCGCAAAATCCCATAGACTTCTACTGAGAAATGAACAGCTGTTACACAGTCATTCTGTTGGTCAGAATAAACATCTGATACCTTTTTTAACATCTTCTTGATAATCCTCTTTTTTTTCTGTAGTTCAAGTTATTCAAGTTGTAAACTGACCAATCAGATCCGTAAGAAGTAAAGTTGGTGGTCTCGCTTTGATTGATTGAAACATTTGATTGACAGATTTCATGTAGCCCGCTTTTAAGGAGTATGGGTGTGAACTAGAGACATTGACTTAAACCAACTTGGACCAATGAGTTTACTGACGATGTCTGGCTCCCTCATGGCTCTGATTTGGTTTGGTGACGGAAGAAACCATTTTCTACGGATGATGTCACGTGTGCTCACTCCAGTTTTCTGATACAGCCAATGGTTGTTACTGGATAAAAGGACAATCTGCCTTTGTGCCTTTGAGCTGCATGGCGTTAAAGTCTTTTCTCTCATTTCTTCTCCTCAGCTCGTGCCTCAACAATGGTACGTGCATCGATGGCATCAACACCTTTTCCTGCCGCTGTCGCCCGGGGTTTCACGGGCGCTTTTGTGAGTACGAGCATAACGAATGTGACTCCCAGCCTTGTAAAAACGGAGGCAGCTGCACCGATGGGCTGGGCACCTACCGCTGCACCTGTCCGGTGGGATACAGCGGCTCCAACTGCCAGGTGAGGCTGCAGGCCGGGCGTGGACCGTGCTCCTGGTCCTGACAGCGTCTGGATCTAACCCTCTCTGTGTGCAGAACTATGTGAACTTCTGCAAGGAGGTGCACTGTCACAACGGCGGCACCTGCTCTCAGACAGCGACCGCCTGGACGTGTCGCTGTCAGATGGGGTGGACTGGACTTTACTGTGATGTTCCAAACATGTCCTGTCAGGACTTTGCTGCCAGAAAAGGCAAGTTGTAGTTTTTACCAAAAAACCTAAAGCATCAGGAAATCGTCTCTGAAATGTTGACTTTAGTTCAGGAACAGCCTGGGATGGAAAGGTGTGGATCCACAGGTCTTATTTTGAAGGAGTGTCTCTTTGACAGGTGTGGAGGTGGAGAATGTGTGTAAGAACGCAGGGCGGTGCCTGAACCTGGGTCATTCCCACCAGTGCCAGTGTCAGCCGGGGTACACGGGCAGCTACTGCGAGGACATGGTGGACGAGTGTCTGTCCAACCCCTGCCGCAATGGGGCCACATGCAAGGATTACCAGGGCGCTTACGAGTGCATGGTGAGGCCATTTCTGAGGGAGGGCTGGTATTGGGCTTCACATGTGCACCGAGCCGACACCAGAAGCCTCTGTCTTGTCGCTGCAGTGCAAACCCGGTTTCCAGGGGGTGAACTGCGAGTACGACGTGGACGAGTGCCACTCCAAGCCGTGTCTGAATGGAGGAAGATGCATCAACCTCATCAACCGCTTCACCTGTTCCTGCCCACCTGGAACGCATGGTAAGCAGAGGAGCGCCTTCCACGTCTGCCCGCCATGAGACGGGGACTCAAGAATGAATTGAAGAGGCTCAGAGATGGTCTTGTGGATTTTCAAAATAAAACATTTGTTTGACTGTCTCTCAAATGAAATCTGTGTAAGTCGTCCCGCTGGCAGGAGCTTCTCCTGACACTTGTCCTCCTGCTGCTCCACAGGTGTGCAGTGTGAGGTCAACGAGGATGACTGCGCCCCCCGGCCCGGCTCGTCGGAGCCGCGCTGCCTGAACGGGGGTCAGTGTGTAGACGGCGTGGGCCGTTACACCTGCTCCTGCCCCCCGGGCTTCGTTGGAGAACACTGTGAGGGGGATGTCAACGAATGCCTGTCTGCTCCCTGCCACGCCCCCGGTACCCTCGACTGTGTGGAGCTGGTCAATGACTACAGGTGCCTCTGTCGCCTTGGTTACACAGGTACGGTCTTTAACCAATGAGAACCGAGGCCTTTCACCTGGTTGTATTTACATTTTCCTAATGTTCCTCCACCTTTCTCCTCTGGTTGCGGCGTCCCTCCAGGTCGTCATTGTGAGGCCATGGTGAACCTGTGTGTGTCCAAACCGTGTCGTAATGGGGGGGTCTGCTCCATGAACAGCAGCTCAGTGCAAGGATACACCTGCTCATGTCGGCCCGTAAGTTTTAGGATCCCAGTTCATTTTTGGTAGAAATCTCATCTTTTGTTTGTTCCTCATGATGTGAACCGGTTTCTAACCAAAAAAAGTCCCCAGATCCGTGTGTGTGTGTTGGGGGGGGGGGGGGGGATCATTTACCTGCAAGAGTGAGGGAGGTTAAAGCATTCTTTAAGAACTCATTCATCCTTTTTTTTATTCCTAAAAATAATTAAATTCCATTCACATTGTAGATGAATTGCCCCACCCACCCTGGGGAGCGGTGGGTGGGGCAATCCCCTCAGAAGCGCCCAAGGCAACGCCTCCTTCCGTCGCCGCCTTGCCTCCATGACAACCGCAGTCACAAAAGTCAGAAAGAGGTCCGCGGAGGGCGGAAATACTGCTACGTAGTCCTCAGAACGTCCACGTTTGATGGTTTCAGCATTGTATAGTGTAAATGCAAAAATCAGATACGGGTCACTTTTAAAAGATGATGTAAGCGGGTCGTCAAAAAAATCAGATGTAGTCAGAAAATCGGATATGGGCATCAAGACCTGCAGGGTAAATGCGGCCCTAGAGAATACAATTCACCCATGAAGCATGTTTTTGGACTGTTGGGCGAGGAGAACATGCTAACTGCACACAGAAAGAACCTAGCTGGGATTTGAACCTTCTCGCTGTGAGACGAGAGTGCCAACCACTGCCCCACCCTGTGCAACACTAAAACTGGGGACAACTATAAAAAAACACAAAAAACAGTTAACTGAACGGGAAAAATTGGTGACATTTAGTCGTGTGAGAAAGTTTGGATCTTCAGAACTATTGAACAGTTCCAATCAGATGTGACTCCCATCTCCATTACAGGTGAAAGATGTTGACTTTCTTTATAAATTGTTGTTGTTGCATAAATATGAGGGTGAATATTCAGGACTCGCTCATATCAATTGAACCATTTAATAGTTTTGCTTGTTTTTGAGGCTTCGTTGTTGTTTTAAATCTTTTTTCTGAGCTTTTCCCTTAGCAGCCATCTGCACCTTTAATTTTCCTTCAAAGAAGAAAGAAACCATTTTCTTTCTGTTGAAATACTTTTGTAGGTCTTTGTTTGCATCAAGACACTTCCTGTCAGTTTTAAATATTTTATTTTAATAGTTATTAATAGTTATTGTGAACTTTACCAAACTCCTCCTCAAACTGCTGCCGCATTCCACTGAGATTTACGGCTATAAAATGTCAGGATCCGTTTATGATATGCACACTTCTAGTGGAGTATTTATCTGTACTAAGACGTTTGAGATATAAAGCACAAGCAAAGCTCTGATCATAAAAATGAGAATAAAATAAATATCTGATCAGGAAACAACGTCTGATTTCGGTTGAGTATGAAACTACATGATGGGATCGGGACATTCCTAATGTCAGTTCTTGCTGTTCAAACTGTTTTTTCTTTGCTAACCTCTCGCTCCTCACGTTTCTCGTACACGCTTCAGACGGCCCCCCCCAGCTCAGGTAACAGGCTGCAGGACCGACCACCCCAGAACCTGCTGGACCTCTGCTCTCTGCACATCTAAACCCAACATCTGCTCTGTTTTCCAGGGTTTCACCGGATTCAGCTGTGCTGAAATTCAGGACTTCAGCTGCGCGGGGCTGCACTGTCGGAACGGGGGGCGCTGCCTCCTGTCCAGCGGCCAGCCGCTCTGCCATTGCCCGCCGGGCTTCAGCGGGCCTCACTGCGAGAACGAACAGAGGTGCTCCGTCGTCTGCCAGAACGGAGGCACCTGCGTGAAAGACCCGGCCAACCCCTTCCAGCACAGCTGCCGCTGCCCGCCCTTCTTCTCTGGCCACTACTGCGAGAAGAGCGCGGCGGTGGCACGCAACCCCTCCTGCCCCCAGTGCGAGCATTTGTCGGGAGACAAAGTGTGCGACAGTCAGTGCAACAACCATGAGTGTCAGTGGGACGGGGGGGACTGCTCGCTCACCTGCCCGGAGCCATGGGTCAACTGTACCGCCAGCGTCCCCTGCTGGGACCTCTTCCAAAACGGGAAATGCGATCAAGAATGCAACAACGCTTTGTGCCTCTTTGACAGCTTTGAGTGCCAGGAGACGCCCCCCAGCATCTGCAAGTATGTGACCCTCCGCCGTCTGCGAGCGCCGCTGCGTGTCGGGGAGCAGATCTAACCCTCCTCTGTTGCAGGTATGACAAATACTGCAAAGACCACTATGGAGATGGCATCTGCGACAAGAGCTGCAACCACGAGGCCTGCGGCTGGGACGGCCTGGATTGTTCCAGCCACATCCCCGCCAATTTGGCCACGGGAACCTTGGTCATTGTGGTTCGGCTTCAGCCCGAGGAGCTTCTTGGAGATTTGAGGGGCTTCCTGCGGTCTCTTGGGGCCCTGGTGCACTCCAACGTTCAGGTGAAGCGGGATGAAAACAATCAGCCGATGGTGTTCCCTTACTACGGCGTGGACGACAAGCACGGACAACAATCACAGGCGAGCAGAAGTAAGCGAGAGATGGAGAAAGAGGTCATTGGGTAAGTTCATGCCGGGACACTTCTTACATTCAAAGTAATCGTTTGTTAAGCGCTGGTTTTAAATTCTGTTACCTTCCAGCTCACTGGTCTACCTGGAGATTGATAACCGCGAATGTTCACGGACCTCCTCGCACTGTTTCTCCCACACCGAGAACGTGGCGTTCTTCATCGCAGCAACTCACATCAAGAAACCTGAGCTGCCGTACCCTCTGGTGTCCGTCGATAGTAAGTATGCCTGACATTCAGATGACATGAGTGTGGCTGGTGCTGACCTCTGCGTCCTGCAGGCATAGTAGACCCAGAACCTCCCCCCTCAATGCTGATGTATCTGGTGGGGGCGGGCGTGGTGGTCACTCTGCTCATTCTGGTGCTGGGGGTGCTGGCCGTCAAACGGAAGCACAAACACGGCGCCCTGTGGCTTCCCGAAGGCTTCGTGGTCTCCAACAACGATAAGAGGAGGGAGCCTGTTGGACAAGACGACTTTGACATGAAGTGAGTCTATGAAGAAGCTGAACTTCTGGAGGTTTTCTTTGTGTTCAGCTGGAAACTGAGGAGCATTAACCCTTAGTATTAGAAGGATTTTTCTATTTTATGATCAGCTCCAATAATTTACCTTTAAAACAGTGTTTTATCCTTTAATTAGCACAACCTCATCTTCCTTTTTTTCATTAACCTGCACAAACATTCAACAATAGAACCTAAAACTCAACAAAAAACCCACACAATTCCACGTAATAAATGATGCATTTCGACCTCAACCATTAACTGTATATTTCATACTGGACTGAGTTGCCCCGCCCCCCTGGCGTTCCAAACAAGAAGTACCCTCAAAATCTGATAGACTTCTACAGAGAAAGCTGTTCCTCAGTCATTCTGAGTCTGATACCTTTTTTTTTATTATTCTTATTTTTTGATGAATTTCTTTCCTTTTTGCAACAAATTCAAGTTATAAACTGACCAATCAGATGCCTCAGTAAAGGTAGGTGGAGCCCGCTGGCCGCCACGGTCAGCGTTCAAAATGTTTGATTGACAGATTTCATGTAACTCGCTTTCAAGGGTAGGGGTGTGGCCTTCTAACAAGCTTGGTGAGAGTGCTAGGAGTAGCAATGAACCATGTTTATACAGTATATTTATTATTTTATAAATAGATATAGATATTTACTCCTATGTTACCTGTAATGGACACTCCTCCTCCAGCGTCCGGTGGTCCTCTTCAACCCGGTAAGAAGGATCTACCTCATCATCCATTTCAAGATCCGACTTAGAATCATTGTCTTAATCCTGTCATTCATCTAAGGACATTTAAATAGGAAGGGCTTCATCTATTATGTGCTATAAGTCTCATCTTAAGACCAAAAATGTTTAGGCTAAAAACCTTCAGATAAAGTCTGAACTAACCCACAGTAATGTGTTTGGTAAACGCATTCCGCTGCGTTTGTCGACTTCCAAGGGTTAAACAATAAAAACCTTCCTTCTTCGTCTTTTCAGGAACTTTAAGTCGCAGGATGGAGGCTTGATGGACGGAGGCCAAAGTCAGAGATGGCATGAAGACGAAGCCCCGCCCAAGAAGAGCAGAGTAAATCCATCTCCGTGGTTTCATTGAACGTAGCCGACCGACGCTGTTTGTTAATCTGCGTTTGTCCTTGTTAAAGACGGAGGACAAACCTTTGCTGCCCATCACTATGGATGGAGGTTTGGATCAGAGGGAGTGGACCCTGCAGCATCGCAAAGCGGCTGATATTAGCCACACCCCTCCACAGGACGACCTGGATGCTGGCTGTCTGGATGTTAATGTCAAAGGACCTGGTGAGATAAATCTCTTTTTATGTTTAAAAAAATCGTTTTAGCCCCCCTGGAGTCCTCAGAAATGCCTCTGCCCTCCCGCAGATGGGTTCACCCCCCTGATGGTAGCCTCCCTGCGTAACGGCGGGGGCCTGGACTGCGGAGTGCACGTAGAAGAAGAGGAAGAGAGCGGAGACGAACCCGGGCCCAGCATCATTTCGGACCTGATTACTCAGGGGGCGTCTCTGATGGCCCAGACGGATCGCACGGGAGAAACCGCCTTGCACCTGGCTGCCCGCTACGCCAGAGCCGACGCCGCCAAGAGGCTGCTGGATGCTGGAGCCGACCCCAACGCTCACGACAACATGGGCAGGACCCCGCTGCATGCCGCGGTGGCCGCTGATGCTCAGGGAGTCTTCCAGGTAAGGCCCAGAGGAGGAGGAGGAGGTAACCCCCCCTCCCCTTCAGTCAGACTGAAGCTGTTCTCCCTGCAGATTCTCATCCGGAATCGAGCAACAGAACTGGACGCCCGGATGAACGACGGCACGACGCCTCTCATCCTGGCAGCCAGGTTAGCAGTGGAGGGCATGGTGGAGGAGCTCATCCACTGCCACGCCGACATCAACGCCGTGGACGACCACGGTGAGAAAAGCGTCACAGCGTGGACGGGCGGACCACGAGTCCTGATTTGTGGCTGTGAACCGTCAGTGTTCTGGAGCGAGGTAAAGGTTGTCTGGTTAACGTGGATGTCTTTGCGGTTGTAGGTAAGTCTGCTCTGCACTGGGCAGCTGCCGTCAACAACGTGGAGGCCACTCTAGTGCTGCTGAAGAACGGAGCCAACCGGGACATGCAGGACAACAAGGTGCTTCCGAACGCCATAGTTCTCTGCAGAACCCAGTTTCTGTCAGATGCTGTGGAGTATTATTTTCCTGTCTCTTTCATAACGTGGAGGCTTGACCTCTAAATGCCGGAGCCAGTCTGGCCATAGGGAAAAACACGCTCTTCAAGCTAGCGCGACGCTGCGACTATTTACGCAATTAACGTAATTCCAAAGGATTCGGAAGCTACTTTTCAGTCGTAACTCCAACAGATATCGGCGCCAAGCCGCTTTTCTCAGCTTTAGAAGTACCTTAATGTCGGAAAACGGGCAAAGAGTTATGGTAACTCAGAGAACGTCAACGCCGGAGCTTAAACTCGGGTGTTAAACGTGCTACATTACAATTTTAACACAAAATAAGCAATAAAAGAAATAAATCATGATGTTCTGGATCTTCCCAGTGTCCCTAAAAACCTAATGGTCTCTGAGGGACAGATGGCATTTCAGAGACTGACCTTCAGCCTCCACTGTGTTCTTCAGGAGGAGACGCCGTTGTTCCTCGCAGCTCGAGAGGGCAGCTTCGAGGCGGCGCAGGTTCTTCTGGACCACTACTCCAATCGGGACATCACGGATCACATGGACCGCCTCCCCCGTGACACCGCCCAGGAGCGCATGCATCATGACATCGTCCGCCTGTTGGACCAGTACAATCTGGTCCACAGCCCACACGGCGGGCCCAACCACATGGCTGGCGGAGGAAACACCTCTGTGATGTGTGGGGCCAACGGAGGGGGCTACATCGGCATACGCCCCGGACCTCAGGGCAAGAAGAGCCGGCGGGGCGGAGGAGGAGCCAAGGCGGGAGGCGTCGGAGGAGGGGCTAAAGAGCTGAAAGACATGAAGGCAAAAAGAAGAAAGAAACCAGCAGGTGGAGAGGCTTCCAGTTCAGGAGCTGGAGGGGGGGCAGGAAATGGGGGAGGGGCGGGGGCCACAAACGGCCTGAAGTCTGCGGGAGGGCTTCCAGAGAGCTCCGTCACCATGTCGCCCGTGGACTCCCTGGAGTCCCCGCACTCCTACACGGGCGATGCCTCCACCACGGTCACCACCACCGCAAACTCGCCGACCCTTCTGACCAGCCCCGCCTCCAGGCAGATGCTCCCCCCCGTCAGTCACATGCTGGCACAGCAGCCCGGCTGGGGGGGCATGAACAAGCACGGCTACAACAGCCACATCTTCGGCCTGGTGTCGCACCAGATGGGAGGATCCCACCACGGCATGGGCCAACACCACAGCCAGGCCCCCATGATGACGCCCATGAACGTCACCATGAGCCGGGAGCAGCTGCCCCCCATCGTCACGTTCCAGATGATGGCCCCCGGAGCTGGCCAGCCCATGCTGAAGCAGCCCCAGGTGCAGGTCACTCAGTCCCACGGGCAGAACCAGGTCCACGGCCAGCGGGGACCGGGCCCCATGCACTGCGGCCCCGGCCTTATGTACCAGATGTCCGACCAAATGGGCGGGGCTCATGGGCTGTCCCACCCCCTGCAGCACCACCACGGCCACGCCAGCCACGCTGGGATAGATGCTCAGTCTCGACCCCTGCCTTCCTACCCAACCATGCAGAGCCCCGTGGATAAATACCCCACTCCCCCCTCCCAGCACAGCTACACCACCACGGGGTCAGAGGGCACAACCCCGGGACAGTCGGCCCACCCGCCGAGCGAGCACCCGTACCTCACTCCTTCCCCGGATTCTCCCGAAGCTTGGTCCTCCTCGTCTCCGCACTCCAACTCAGACTGGTCGGACGTCACCACCAGCCCCACCCCGCTGGCAAACTCCCACCATGCACTGCCCCCCTCCCAGCACACGCACATTCCAGAGCAGAGGCAGCCGCAGGCGCAGCCGGTCTCTCAGCAGCCGCAGAGGGGGAACATGCAGGTGTTTGCGTAGACCCGCTGGAGGACAGAAGCCTGCCGGTCTTTAAGCACCTGGACATTTCTGACGGTTTCTTTACAATAATCAGCCCCGCCCCATGAAATTGTGTCCTTGCACTTAAACTGTGTAACGTTTCTACGTTTTTTTGACTGCTGTTGACTAAAATCCTGACTTTGGAACTTCTTTGGACAAAGCTTCTTTCCCCCAAACAAACGATTTTCCTGGATCAAACCGACTTTTGGAGACTTTGACGACCTAGTCCTTGGATTATTCTAGGATTACGGCGGAATGTCACCAGAAAGAGAGCGGCCTTTGATACGGGCGCTGAGGCGGGCCTTTAGATTTCAGACGATGCCATCGTGGAAATTCTAGTTATTCCAGTTTACTCTCTGCGTTTTTGTCGCCTCTCCTGATGCCAACTTGCCGTTTCCAGCGTTGCTATGACGACCACGCTGCTCCCGTTTGTGGTGTTGGTGGTGTTGGAGGATCCTGATGCTGTTTGTTTGATGATGTTTCTACACACAGAGTTCACGAAACGCAGGTTGTGCAGGAGGTGTGAAGCCAGAGTGGCAACTCAAACACCCACACCTGAGCGACACCTGCCTCTGTGAAACCACTATTCCTGACTGGAGGCTGAAGGTTCACACAGTCACGCCTAAAACCCTGATATTGATGCTAGCAGATGGAACTGAGCTGTCGTGTCATTAAATGTACATAAACGTAAAGCACACTCTGCTTGTTGTAGCTGAGCTAAACCTGTGATGGGCTCCTGAGGCGTCCGCTCTGGAGGATGGAGTTGCTCGTTTTTAGCTGTCCGCCGCCGCTTTGACGTCATATTAACATCTCTGCTTATCTGCAATCATATCTGCACTTTTCATGCTGAACGCGCCCGAGGAGGGGCTCCTGTTGTCCTGTGTGTGGGTGGGCGGGGCCTCGGCTCGTTAAACACGGACAATCGTTTACCGTTTAAGTGTTGGAAGCTTTAAAAAGAGCAGAACATGTGTTCCAGATGTTTGCTCATTCTTCTGGAAAAATGTTGTCAAAGTTCTGATCCAGATCTCCCATCATGCACCAGCCAAACGTCACATTCACGATGCTGTGGGTCACCTGGGAGAACGCCTCAGCCACGTCACCTGTGGGACTGAAGCCACACCCGCCTCTGTCATGTGTAAAATGTACTTCCTGTCTGCCAGATGTTCTTCTGTTAATCAATTTTTTTATCAAGCTGTTTGTAGAAAGTAGAACTAAGAACCAGTAGACGTTTTAATAATAAAAAACAAATCTTTGTAGTTTCTCAGCTCCACTTTCCTTTCTCAGGAAGTCACAGGTGAACGTTTCCTGGCGTCAAAATAAGATCTCGAACACCTGAATGAAGAATAAAGGGTTTATTTAGACGATGGGAGTTCAGAACACGGTGCTGGTGGTGGTGGGGGGGTTCTGCACTGGTCACTGCAGCGTTCTTCACTCCATCATGTAAAGAAAGGCAACACCCATCAGAGGGGCGCGTTCTGGCAGCCACGCCTCTGCCTGTCGTTTACCATCACCAAGTATGAATGACCAATGGACACACATTACTAGCATTATTATCAAGACTTCATTATGTGGACTGAAGCAGCCAAACTGCTTTATTTCATCTTTGTCCTCGTGTTTGACACGAAGCTTTGATTCCATCCCATAATTTTCATTCAGTTTGCTTTCAAAAGAAAACCTCTCCTCTATGTTTGCTTTTCTTTTTACACCGAAAAACTGCTGAGTGTGCAGAACAGTTCTAAATGGGTGGAGGGGAGGGTGAAGCATTAAATTATTCCGGGGGGCGGGGGGGGCAGTTTAGTAAGCTGTTTTGAATGGGAAGGGGTCTAAATGAGTGAAACGGAAGCTCCGCACATTTCCTTGCTTTTGTCAAAGCGCTGATGAAGAATTATCCCCCCCCCCCCCCCCAAAAAAAAAAATCAAGAATAAAATTAAAATCGACTTTGTTTTGGCCACAGAGAAAAGCTGCAAAGATGGGGGGAAATAAAAGACTTTATACAGTAATTAATTAAAAGTAGCTTGGATTAAGCAAAAACATGTACTCCAAATCCCAGTACGTTCACAGAAATGTCAAAATAAAGATTAAAGAAGAAAAAGCAGATTTGTGCTGTAAAAAGCAGAGGAACAAAAAACACATAAATTGAAAACATACAGCGGTATTTAATAAATATTTAATGACCAACAATGTTAAAAAAAGATTAAAGTTCGCCTTTAAAGCCCTGCAGGGCGAGAAACAACAACAAACCCCGAATCACTTCCGCTTTTCTCCCTGTGACGTAGTTGCGTCACCGGACCAGCAGAGGGCGCTCGTTTCCACAGACAACCGCTTCTGAAAGTTGAGGAAGAGCCTCGAACGCGGAAGTCCAACAGGATCTAACTTCTCCTCAGTGACTTTTTTTCCTCGTCGAACTTCTGTCCTGTTGTTTTTTTAACGCGTTCGTCAGTCTGGAGTTTTGTTGAACATTAACATGCGGACGGTTCGGGTCAATGGACGTCCGGACCCTTGAGCTGCTCTTTTGACAACTGGGTCGACCACCTGAACCTACCGCGGTACCAGAGAGAGTGCGTTCATGCAAAGACGAGGCGCCGTTAAGGTCAAAGGTGAGGACCGGGCGGATCTGCCGCCGTTTTCTCCGGTTCCGCGCTCACAGTGTTCTCTCGACTGCCAGCTTCTAAACGGGCGGCGGACATGGCTTCATCCCAGCTGAAGTACCTGTCCCTGGGGGTCCTGGTGTTCCAGACCACCTCCCTGGTCCTCACCATGCGGTACTCCCGAACTCTGCAGGGCGATGGCCCACGGTACCTGGCCTCCTCCGCCGTGGTGGTGGCGGAACTCATGAAGATCGTCGCCTGCGTGCTGCTGGTCTTCAAGGAGCATAGTGAGTTCACTCTGACAGCAAAGGTTTCTACAGGGTTCCCCTGATGAACCTGGCAGAGAACCTTCAGGTTCCTCTGATGAACCTGGCAGAGAACCTTCAGGTTCCTCTGGTGAGCCTGGCAGAGAACCTTTAGGTTCCTCTGGTGAACCTGGCAGAGAACCTTCAGGTTCCTCTGATGAACCTGGCAGAGAACCTTCAGGTTCCTCTGATGAACCTGGCAGAGAACCTTCAGGTTCCTCTGGTGAGCCTGGCAGAGAACCTTCAGGTTCCTCTGTGCCAAAGTGTCCACTTTTCGGATGTCTGTTCACGGTCGTGTTCTGACTGGATTTCTGTTCTTCAGAGGACTCAAAAGGCTCGTCAGAAGTTATTTTGCTTCTCACTTAAACAAGAAAATGTAAAAAAGCTGATGAGCCTCAAACATCTTCTAGAATATTGAGAACCTTGCAGTTGCTCTAAAGAACAATCCAGTGGTGTTTCCTGAAATGTGTGGGTTGGACTGTGGTGGTACTAGCCGTACTTGCATGCGGAACCAGCGTCGGTGGATCGTTGACGTTATAATTCCAACCATTTTCTGTCTTTAGGTTACAGCATCAGAGCTCTGAATAGCATCCTGCGTCAGGAGATCCTCCAGAAACCTGTGGAAACGCTGAAGCTGGCCATCCCATCGGGGATCTACACGCTGCAGAACAACCTGCTGTACGTCGCTCTGTCCAACCTGGATGCAGCGACCTACCAGGTATGGCAGCTGAGCAGCAGGGGGACACTGTGTGGGAAGGGGAAGTCCTCTGGTTCCTGGCTTGAATGTTTTCCCATGTTGGTTCCCTCCAGGTGACGTACCAGCTGAAGATCCTGACCACAGCTCTGTTCTCTGTCTCAATGTTGGGACGTAAGCTGGGCATCTACCAGTGGCTATCACTGCTGATCCTGATGGGCGGAGTGGCTCTTGTGCAGGTGCGTCCTAAATACCAAGCACACCTGTTCATCCTGTCTTCAGAACAAGTTTTTTCCTCTTTACCTGACAATGATTTGTGTCCCCATAAAAGTGGGCATGTCCCCCTTAGAGTTAGTGTGTCCCCCTTAGAGTTAGTGTGTCCCCCTCATAGTGGGTGTGTCCCCCTCATAGTGGGTGTGTCCCCCTCATAGTGGGTGTGTCCCCCTCATAGTGGGTGTGTCCCCCTCAGAGTGGGGGTGTCCCCCTCAAGGTAGGTTGCATCCCCCGGGGTGGGTGCATCCCCCCCCAGAGTGGGCGTGTCCCCCTTAAAGTGGGTATGTCCCCCTCAGAGTGGGCATGTCCCCCTTAGAGTTAGTGTGTCCCCCCCAGGGTGGGTGTGTCCCCCTTAGAGTTACTGTGTCCCCCTCAGAGTGGGTGTGTCCCCCTTAAAATGTGTGTTTCCCCCCTCAGACTGGGTGTGTCCCCCGCAGAGTGGGTGTATCCCCCGCAGAGTGGGTGTGTCCCCCTTAAAATGTGTGTTTCCCCCCTCAGACTGGGTGTGTCCCCCGCAGAGTGGGCGTGTCCCCCTTAGAGTGGGTGTGTCCCCCTTAAAATTAGTGTTTCCCCCCTCAGAGTGGGCGTGTCCCCCTTAGAGTTAGTGTGTCCTCAGAGTGGGCGTGTCCATGTGTGCTGCATGTCACTTACATTTTCAGCTTTATTTCCACGATCTGAATGAACCTCCCTCTTGTTCTTCCTGAGGTTGTCAGATTGTCCTCTGGTGTTTTTAACGTTTAAAAATCGTCTTTTTACTATTCCGGTTTGAAGAAACGTTTGGAAACTCCGGAAGTTTCTATTTTATCTGAGTCTGAAGCAACCAGGCGACTGTAGTTAAAATCCCGGCATCTGTCTTTGCTCCCACAGTGGCCGTCGGATTCCGCCGTGTCCTCGGAGAAGGAGCCCGCCTCTGGTGGGTCGCAGTTTGTGGGCGTGGCAGCAGTGCTGGTGGCGTGCTGCTCCAGCGGCTTTGCCGGCGTCTACTTTGAGAAGATCCTGAAGGAAAGCAAACAGAGCGTCTGGATCCGTAACATCCAGCTGGGTCAGTAAGGAGCCGCCGTTTTCAAACAGACCAATGAAGGTTCCCATCTGAGCCGGAGCTTCAGTCCTGCAGAAATCATGTCAGTCCAAAACCAAGCTGATAAGAAAAAAGATAATTTTATTTGTGTATTGAAAATGCATTTTAGAATAGACGACTAGTCAACAGTTTTAATGTAAAATAAAAGCTGTTAGCACCGTTAAATGGGCACGACCTGCCCCCTCCCTCAGCTCGAACCAACGGTTCATGTATTACATCTTCATAATATACCAGTCAAAAAAATATGCACTGATTTGTCTGTCTGCCCCCCTCCCTCTGCGTCTGTCTGCAGGGATGTTTGGTTTGGTGTTTGGGCTCTTTGGGATGCTGGCCTACGATGGGGAGAGGGTCCGAGAGGCGGGTATGTTCCAGGGCTACAGTACGGTCACCTGGACGGTGGTGGCTCTGCAGGTAACCCTCCATAGCAGGCGAGCATGTCCTCTCCTCACCCCGCTGGCTCAGACCTGCAGGTCACGCCCACGTCCGTCTGTGTTTGTTTTCCAGGCGCTAGGGGGTTTGGTCATAGCAGCGGTCATAAAATATGCAGACAACATCCTGAAAGGCTTTGCTACGTCTCTGTCCATCATTCTGTCCACGCTGATCTCCTACTTCCTGCTGCAGGACTTTGAGCCCACCAGGTGAGACGTTGCTCCAGCGTGCGTCCGTGGTCTCGGGCTTTGTCTTCATGGTGGCGTCTCCTCCTCTCTGCAGCGTGTTCTTCCTTGGAGCCATCCTGGTCATCGTGGCCACATTCCTGTACGGCTACGAAGGCAAGTCGTCTCCCAACCCCAGCAGGGCGTAGGCTGACCCCGACCAGCAGCAGGAGGCCGTGTGGAGAGGTCCAAACGAGAAGGAGGACCAAGAGACTAGTGAAAGAAAGGGGGGAGAGGTCATCTGTGGTCTTTATGTGGAGGAGAGGTGAAGCTCCAGGTGGTGGTGGTGGTGGGTCTCAAAGCAAAGCTGTCCGTTATGAAGGGCTGAGAAAGAAATAGGCAATTATGTCTTTGAGAGTCTGAGCTCAGGCAGCCACGTCTACCCTCCCTCCGGGGGTACGCCCCCTATCTGCTGTGCATTTGAGTCAATCAGCACTGATAGTTGAAGTAGTTTGACCCACAGACACTAATCAAAAAGACCTGTCTGCCTGGAAGGCACAACTCAGGGCAAAAAGCTTAAGACTGCAGGCAATTCCTGAACATCTGCTGATGACGCCTGGGGGTCTCCGACCTCCGACGTCTGCCGGAGTCGGATGAAGGTTCATCCGATGTGGGTAGAAGCTCCTCTGACATTCTCACTTTTAACTTATTCATGTAGTTTGGGTACATTTACACGTTGGTTCATGCCTCCTGATGGTCACTGGTCACACCTGAAGGTCCTTGGTCACACCTGTGACACCTGATGGTTTTTGGAGATGCTCTTTGGAAAAAGCGGGTATGATTATGAATTCTTGTTACTTTAATGATGGATGTGTGAATCTTCTGTGTAAAAGAAACGTTTGGGAACGTGGTGTTTTGTTCTTCATCCAAACTTATTTTCAGACGGGAAGTAAAAATTAATTCAATCTTCTGGTGTCCGTATTATTAAATCCAACAGACGGCATTTAAAAGCAGGAAAATGAACGTCAATTAGGTGAAAAATGGAAATGATTCCAGCTTTGTTGCTACATTTACTTTTTTTACAGCAAGCCCTTGTGGGAATATTTCTTAGATAAAATAGAATAAAACTTAAATGATCCAAGCAGGGATATTCATAATAATAACGATAAAGAAATCCTCATTAACCCTTGTGCTATCCTAGGCACTTTACCATAGGGAGTTGTGTCATCTAGACCCACTAGACAGTGCTCTGAACCTTTTTTCTTCAATGATTTGTGATCTTCACTGGTCTCCATGGATTACATGAAATCTTTCCACCTTTATCCACCTTTGTCACGGTAGGGAGAACACGTCAATGCAAGGGTGGGGTCACCTAAGGGGTTAATCATCAACATAGGACTGAAATGTGAAATGATGAATTATTCTGATTGTTCTGACGAAGTTGAAGTTTAACGAACAAATGATGGTTTTAAAAGATATTAAAGGACATAAAAACCTGCTTGAACAAATGCTGTTCAGTGTGAAGGAGGAAGAGTGGCGGTTCTTCAACCTGAAACCGCTCAGGTTCTGTCAAACTACTTTTTTTAAAAGTTACTTCAGAAAAGTAACTAGTTACCTGTATATGAACTCTAAGGTTAGAATTGTTTTGATGGGTTTAAAGCAGCAGCAGGAGAAAAACAAGACTATCAGAACCAATGAGTCATATCGCTAGAGGAGACACGCCCGCTTGGGAAGCCAGACCAGCGGTGCGCGACGCCATCTTGGTGAGGTCGACAATGCCCACATGTCAGTAGCTTTTATATAATTTTTATATATATATATACACACACACACACACACATCATTTGTTGTTAAATAAGAGAAACAGTCAGCCTTAAAAGGTCAAACTTTAGTGAAAAATGCATAGTTGCAGGACTTCTACGTAAAAAAACATTACAAAAAATAAAAATTCTAAACATTTAGAAGTTTTAGACCTCTTTGACACGTAATTGAAATTATTTAGAAAAAGCTCAACAATAAGTCAGTAACGAGGCAATAATAAATCAATAGTAAGTCAATAAATAATATATCAATATGTCACTAAATAGTAATAATAATACATCAATAATAAGTCCAAAAGTCAACAATATATTTACCCTAAAAAAAGAAAAACAATAGATTTACTCTACTGATTCATGTGATCAATTTGCTGTAACACAGATGGTATGGTGCCGGGTTTCAAGGGAACAGTCTGGCCTCTTATCAAAATCTGTTTCCTCAAAATGTTTTGAACACAGTCAGACTGTATTGCTAGTTGGTACCACAGTGATCCATCTGGGTTTGCTCTTTTTATCGCTAAGGCCCACTTTTTCCTTAAGTCTGAATCCATTGGAAACCTGCAAGAAAAGTTCAGTCTCTGAGTCAGAAATGTATAAATCTATATTGCTATAATAGCCCAGTCCGAGTATACTGTATATAGGTTTAACAAAATAAAGTTAACATTTATGTCGACAGCAAATTATACGTACATCATGCAGCATATATATATATATATATATGATATACACATATCCTTAACTCATTCATTCATTTTCTATTCTGTTTTTCCCTTTCTGGGTCACGAGGCTGCTGGAGCCTATCCCGGCCACTTGTGGGTGAAGGTCGCCAGTCTGTCGCAGGGTAGAATGTCGTCAATCACACACCCATGCACTCTCACACTCAGGGACAATTTAAATCGACCAATTAACCTATGAATCATGTTTTTGGGCGGTGGGAGGAAGCCGGAGAACCTGGAGAGAACCCACGCATGAACAGGGAGAGCATGCAAACTCCACACAGAAAGGCCCCCCATTGATGTTCTGTTTCAGGTCCCCCAGCCGGGACTTGAACCAGGGGCCTTCTTGCTGTGAGGCAAGAGCGCTAACCACTGCTCCACGTGCAGCCTAGTCATTCACTGTAAAATGTTATGCCTTCCTCCTTCTTTTGACCTCACCAAGATGGCGGTGCTCTCCTCCCATGAGGAATCATGTGATGTATCCTCTAGCAAAATAACTCATTGATCAGAACTGCAGTCCAGATTGGACTGACATCACTGCTGAAGTGTAGCTGGTAATGGAAAACACTCCCAGCATGCTCTGCAGCCTTTTTCTTATTCAAGTCAATACAAACTGGAATTTCTGTTCAGAGCCACAGGTGTGTCAGTCCATCACCCGAGCTGCTCTGGAGCTGCAGACGGCGTGTTGGTGGACCCGCCTCCACCGCTGCTGCAGATATGAAGATGTGAGGGAAAGCTTCACTGGCTGCTGTGACAGAAAGAAGCACCTTCTCACACCAGGATGTGAGAAGGTCTGCCGTGAAAACAACAAGCTTTTCCTCTGATCAACCAGATCCTCTGATCCAGACTTTTTTTTTTATCATGAACGTTAGGAAAAGGTCAAACATCTGCAGGACTCAATCAAATTTTTCCTAAAAGATGCTTAACCCTTTCATGCCTGAATTTATTTCCAGTTATTGAAGAAATATCTTTCAATGGGTTTTTTTCCTGTTCAGTTTAATGATAAATTATTAGAGTCCTGGATTTAATGGTAAGTTATCAACATGCGGCAGGAAGGGGTTAAACTGCTCAGCTGGATTTACAGTTCCTGTTGGCGTTAACACTTTGTCAAGGTTAGCATAGAAAACAGATGTTTTTCCAGATGTTTGAACTCATAGTTTGGTAGCTTGAGAAACTTCAGTGAGAAACTTTTCTCACTGAAATGTTTGACTCATGAGAAGGAACAGGTTAAGAGGTAGGATTTATTTCACTTGATCTGAGAAAGCTTGAAGCCAACTGAGAAGGGAAAGAAAAAAAACACTTTGAAGTTTTTGATAAAGTCCATTTATTTGAAGCCAAAAACAGAAACTGATTCAGGTGAGAGACGTGTCCTTCGTTAGCAGGTTAATATGTAACCACAGATAAGTGACACAATATGACAAACACAGACTGACCTCTTTGAGAGTCCATTAAAGGTCATCCCTCACCTGTCAAAGACTGTTCTGGAACTTCAAACCATGCTGAGGGCCTTGATCCACGGACCAGTTCAACCATCTTGCTCTAAATAGAAGCAGAACAATGGTCCAGTACCAAGAGCTGGTTCTGATGATTTGTTTCATTCATTTTTAGGACAAATCAGGCATTTAAAGACCCACTCTGAATGAAAAAAAATATGTTTTTGGTTTTGGGATGACATGTCTAAAGGAAATTAAGCTTAAAACTGCATTATTGAGTTTTTCTTTATTCAAATTGTTGTGAATCAGGAGCAAACGAAAAAATGTTGTTTGGAAAAGATCATATTTGTGAAGTAGAGAAAACGCCGGGTGGGGCTCAGCTTCGCCTCATTCTGATGCATCCACCTGCAGATAAATGGATCCGTGAACGTCTTTGTTTTCTTCGTCTGAGCTGGAGTCTGGATCCAAACTGTACGACTGGATAGCTACGATATTGCAACGTTTTTGTTGCACCGCTAATCTTAGGATGTGGGGGGCTGTAAGCTAGTAGGGAAGATTGTAAACAAAGGGATGATGGGGGGTCGAGGCAGGCTTAGTCCCCGCCAAAAACAGTCCCACTCACAACTCAGAGGGGAGTTTCTAATGAACTCCTGCCGCTCAGCAGAAACTATGTTCTAGAAAATGACAGGTTTTTTTTCCATTTATTTTGGTTAAAAACGGAATCATCGTAATTAAAAGATCACTGGCAACTTTGAAAACTGATCAGAAGATCGGAGTGGGACTTTAAATTCCCACTCCGAGTTCAAAGTTCAAAAGTTCAAAAAATCTCTTGGGATACAAAAATTTGCTCTTCTTAGATCTCAAATACTCTTTTATTGTCAAACGCCTTTGTTCCAAATGAACTACAAAGGCTGATTATCGTCGGTTCTTTTGTTTTTACCTTTATGTCTCGTTTTTGTGGAAACCGTTTAAACTGTTTGGCATCTTTTTCTGTCTTTAAGGCTCCAGCAGCGGAGACGGTCCCGCTGCTGGACTGTTTTCTATACTGCTACGGATACTCTAATACTGCTCTGATGGCAAACACATACACCTGTTTGCCCCGCCTCCCCCGGTCATGAAAGCATCACGGCTGTCCTCCTCTCTGGGCAAAAGACACCTTCAGGTTTTACAGTCGCAGGCTGTCATCAACAGGCAACTCTGGCTTTTTAAAGGCAGAACCGGAAAAGCTCTGCGGCGTGGAAACGTCCGTCTGCATGGCTTCATTTGAGGACGACAGCATCGCTGTGACGCGGGGCTGAAACCACCAAACCGTGTGAGATCAAATCAAATGAGGCTCGGGTGTGTGTGAGGCAGTCTGGTGTGAGGCAGCAGCAAGCCTGGATCCACATGAAAGAAAAGACACAAACCCAGCACCCTCCTCCTGCAGCTGATTCTCTGATAGGAACAAACGCCGCCATGATGGCGTCGCTCTCCTGGGAGCTGAAACACTAACCTCTTTTCTTGGAGACGCTTACTCAGCGGTTTGTCAGATGTGAATGTCTCCATTCAGGCTGAGATAACCTGCATGTGTGAAGACTTCATGTCTTCTGTTGGAGAAGCTACAGTGCAGGTTTCCATCCACCTGCAGTTTCTCCCCCGTTTGGAAAGGCGCAGACGCTTCACCACAGCTCATCAGCACCAAAGCAAAGAAACATGTCTGAGTCTTCAAAGGCAGCAGTGGGGAGTTAAGGCAGGGTTCCCCTCAGAACGTTCACTTGGATGTGTGCCGTCAAACTCTCAGCATGAAGGGGACATCTCTACGGGCTCCTGAAGGTCTAAGACTCCAAAACTGTAAAGACAAATCCAAACCTGGAAATATTCAGGGAGCCGCTCAGACTTTACGGACTCTCTGTCTGTGAGCTCCTCCACATTTCAGATCTCCAAAGTAAAGATGTTTGTTTTCTCTGTTAATGTGTGGTCTCACCCAGGTTGTGTCTGAATTCCCGCCATAAGCCCTGTAGGACCATGTAGGGTGCCATGGATTTGAATGCGATTCAGAGACATGAAAACTACTTTTTTTGAACACAAAATGTGATGTCACCCGTTTTCAGAAGTAAAAACCTAGAAAAGATGACGATTGCTGATGGATCCACTGTTGTGTTCTGATGATGAAAACTTGAATGATTTATCACATCCAAGTAAAACAAAAAAAGAAAACTTCTGATTGCTCGAGTGTCGCTATCTAGTGCGCACGAGAAAACACTTCAGTGTCTCTTTAGGGGCTCCATAAATTATACAAAAATAAGTTTAAATAATTTCTATCAAATTACGAATTGTTCAAACGTAATGCATAGTGGTCTAATCTATTGAGCATCGATGCAAACTATTTTTTTGCAGAGACTTCTGGGAAATTTCCGGGGGACTGGATTTTGGAACTGTAGATTTGGACACCCTGAAGAAAACGCCCTATATGGCGCTTTAAGTGGTGAGGGAATTGGGACACAACCCTAGAGTCGGGAGCACCTGGAAACATGGCTGCTGTTGGCTCGCAGGTGAACCCTGGTGCGCTTCACCACAGTGGGAGGGCAGCCAGGTGGCTCAGCAACAGAAGGCGAGGGTTTCCAACTCTGCATTTTTGTCTTACAGAATACTGTGTAACAATACATGGTGAGGATTTTTACATATTTAGTCAAAGCAGCCTAAAAAGTTGCTCCTCCACTATTTCTGGGAGGTTTTTATCCTCCGCCTGAGGATTTTTTTATTTAACGTTCTGTCATCATCGGTGAGCGTCGTTTGCAATTCTGTGTTTCTGTGACTCAGGAGAAGGTTTCAACTGCAAGCTGCGTTTTCACTGATGAACCCTCAGACCAAAGACCTCAGGTTTTCCTGGACCATGGAACTCGGGCATTTGTGTCCACGGGTCAAAGCTGTTGAACATCTCTAGAAAGAGGGTCACCCCCGGGGGCGGAGTGAAGTCTACTAGTGAACTCCAGCCATGACCTGTGATGGAAACAAACACGTGGCGTTTTGTTTCTGTGTAATTTCTGATGCATGTAAGGGAAACTGCATTAAGGCAATAAGTCCCCTTCAAGCCATTATTTGCCCTCATCATTGTCTCCACTGGTAGACTGCATATCTCAGCGATTTACACTGAAGACCGGTCAATCATGTTCTTCTACTTGGGGGGGATGACAACAATAGGAGGGCCCCTCCTTGGTCTCCACATTAAGACTTGAGCGTCGTTGGCGTTTGGCTTTCCCATGGCGTTGGAGGGGACCGGCTCCATGCGGGCCAGCACCCGCGGTTGGTCCTGGTACAGCCGGCCCACCAGCCTGGCCCTTGAGCCCAGAGGCTGGGAGGGGTCCACCATGACGTCGACCCTCATCCTCCACTTGATGGTGTGGAGCAGGATCTTTTCCCTGGATGTGGTGTTGAGCGCCACCAGCCAGGTGGTGAAGCTCTGGTCCCGTTTGATGTTAGTCAGTAAGGGTGTGTTGGATTCGCTGACTGGCACAGCCCAAGTGACGCTGGGGTAAAAGTTGTCATTCATGCTCACGGTGAAGCGGGACGGCTTGGAGGTGGGGCCGACGATGGTGACGGTCTCTGTGGTGTTTCCGTACCAAGGGTAGCTGACGCCGTCAGAGTCACTGATGGCCCTCACCAAACCTTCCCTCAGCTGAGGCAGCTCCCAGCTGGACCTGAAAGAAGAGAGGAAATGACCTTAAGAGACCTTCAGGGGGATTCTGGAAAATGCAGAGTCGCATCTCTGAAGTAAACACTTAACTATAACAGAAACAATCTTCACAATTTTATAAGAAATTGCATTTGAAACACTTAACTTTTAATAAAATCACTAAATCTGTGGTTAGTGATTTTCTCTGAAACTTTTGACACTTTAAGAAGCCAGAACTAAAATGCTGAGTACGCTGAACGCTGAAACTGTAGCGGGATTTTACAAACAGATGTTTACTTGTGCAGCAGAGCCTTCACAGTCATCACTGCTCTTTTTAACGTGATCTAAACCTTCTGTTATTTAGGAAGAAATGAAACTTGTAGACAAAATGTGTTTCCATGGTGACAAAGGATGAATAACGTGAAAAGAAATTCTACATTTATTGTTCATGGATGGATGGATGATTGGATGGATAGATAAATAGATGAACGAATGAATGAATGAATGAATGAATGAATGAATGAATGAATGAATGAATGAATGAATGAATGAATGAATGAATGAATGAATGAATGAATGAATGAATGAATGATGGATGGATGATGGATGGATGCATGTAAGGATGGATGGATGGATGGATGATGGATGGATGGAAAAATAGATGAATAAATGAATGAATGGGTAGATGGATAAATGGATGGATGTAAGAACCAATGGATGGATGATTGGATGGATAAGTAGGTGAATGAATGAATGAATGAATGAATGATGCATGTAAGGATGGATGGACGGATGGATGGATGGATAAAAAGAGGAATGAACGAATGAATAAATGAAGGAATAATGGATGGAGGAATAGATGGTGTGGACGCGTGGCCAGAAGTGGACCCCGACAAGGGGAGGGCCAAATGCAGCAAACAGTCTAAAGTCTAAAAAGTGCAGAGAATTCTGACCCTCATCACTTTGTTGTTCGGTCATCTGGTGCGGCCCCTAATACTTAAACGGGCCCCTCATCCCCTCATCTCCACCCCCCACCCCCCCGCGCTAGATCGCGCTTTGTATTGGGGAGCGTGGATGTTGTTCAGCTCCTCTAATAGAGGAGTCGCAGTAACAGACTGTGTTGGTGGGCGTCTGAATGAAGAAGGCGCACGAGCTCATTGAACCTGCTGCGCGCACAAATGCGTGCGTGTGATGCTCAGGCAGAGCCCCCGCTGAGTGATGGAGCCCGCAGCCATGCGTGGACAGATGCGGGACTCACATGCCGATGTCTCCATAGGTGTTGTAGAATTCCATCTGGGTGCACGCCTGGATCCAACCAACTACCCATGTGTCTTGGCGCGGGATGGGGGGCATGACAACCCGCGCGGACGCTTTGAAGTAGGGCGTCTTGTACCGCAGCACTATGGGGGAGTTCTCCTCGATGACGGTCGGGCAGTGGTCGATGGTGGCCGACAGGTCCTGCACCAGGATGTTCTCGCGCTTAATGCGCGATTTGTTGCAGGCGATGCTCTGAATGCAGCCCATGGCTGCGCGTGTCCGCGGCTGCGACCACAGCGAGGCCGCGCATCCGCCGTGGCTGAGAGGCGGAGGAAGCCCCGACTCAGACCCGCACCGAGGCTTGGAGATCAGATGCCAGGAGGACCTGGATTGGTCTGCCTTCTACTGACTCTCTGGAGGTTCCGACCCAGAGGAGACCCGTAACCAGGCTGTTCTCCGAACACATCGGTGTTTGGATCCTCTGCGCTCAGAAAGTCCCGACTCCCGGTTTCTGGGCTCTCTCTGCTCCAGGATCTGATCCGTTTCCGCTCGTGTCGTGACCCCTGCCTGCTACCCTCGATCCTCGTCTTTCTGCCCCGAGCTGTCATGTCACAAGAGGCGTTCTGGGACCGTCGCCGGGAGGGGAGCTCGCTGCTCGGGCGGCGGCAGTAGCAATCCGGTGCATGAGCCGCCGCCGCCGCCGCCGGATGTGATCTGCTGCGCGGCGTGAGGGGAATCCGTCATGCCTGCGCATCCGCGGAGGAAAACCCAAACAGCGTCAGCGTTGAAGGGGAGCGCTCATCTTCACCACACCAGCAGATAACGGCGGCGCGCTCCCGGTCACAGCCGTGGGAGCTGCTGGCATTCCCACCGCGCTCGTGGACACATCAAACACTGCCGGATACAGCTTCAGATTGATGGCGTCATGGTAACGGCGGCGGCAGCATCCTCGACGTGTCGCTGTTCAGCTGCTTGGTGCTGAAAATGCGGAACGGACCAATGAGCGACGGAGGCGGGGGAGGACCCGCGCGCATTTTTGACTCCTGGACTTTATTTACATAATTTTTTGTTATTTCTGTCACATGGAGGGATGGGGTGAGGGTGGAGACACATCCATTGAGATGCTGTTGCAGGTTATAAAACCGAACTAGTTTCAAATGCTTGGAATTACCCCAACTATTTGTCCCGGTTGTGTTTCAGGAAACACAAAAGGTTTCAGCCCCAGATTTTTGTCAACATTTATATCACTAAAGCTGACGAATGGAAGATAGTTTGATTAAAGGCTGCTCTAGTTGCCAATGTGGCCAAAGAGTTTTTCAAAATAAAACGCCGCTTGGTTCTGTCGTATGGTTCTGTTAGATACAGGATGGACAGTTGTGTTCCAGCGGACCACAAGGCAAGTGTGGACTGTGCTTTACATTAGTGATGGGATTCATGGCTTCCTTTAGGGAGCCTAATCTTTTGGATCCATTAATTTTAAAAAGCTGTTCAAAAGACTGCCTCTTTTGTCTTTTTGCAGATTTGTTCATTTTTAAGAAGCCAGACTGGAGTTTGTTCATATAATCCTGGAAATAATCACCGGGAGGACGGATGAGCTGAAATCTGGATCAGAATAGTGATAATTCAGATTTTCCAACTATAATTTAGTTCAAGTTATAAAAATTTAAATACCAATAATAGCTTCATTTGACATGTGTGGACATCATGTTAAACTCTGATCTGGATTCATAGTTAATATTATATTGTGAGCATATGCAGGTATATGCATGAGGAGTGTGAATGAGTACTTTGAATGATTCTAGTAATGCAACAGCTATACCAGGGGTCTGCAACCTCTAAAAGAACCATTTGGTCCAGTTTCTTACTGACAAAACCGAGTTTGGGCTGGAAAATCTTTACGTATGTGAAAATACACTTTTTTGCGGCCTTCGGGCCATTTATAAATAACATGTAGCTTGTAAATCTTTATAATATAACAGTGTTATATTTTTCAATAGGATATATAACAATTTTGATTTATTTTACCCAGCACATTCAAGTTCCTTTCCAAATAAAAATGTGTCCAAGATCCTCCTAAAGCACTAAATTTACTTGCACTTATTATAAAGCAGTTCT
This sequence comes from Oryzias sinensis, assembly GCA_037389245.1. Lineage (NCBI taxonomy): Eukaryota > Metazoa > Chordata > Actinopteri > Beloniformes > Adrianichthyidae > Oryzias > Oryzias sinensis. The sequence continues at coordinate 24,193,078 of CM074498.1, read as the reverse complement.
GTCATTTGAGAACTTCTGAACAGAAACCAGGTGCTATGCAGCAGAAGATAAGAACACGTGCTTTGAACTTAATCTAAATGTAAACCATTCTGACAATAAATTTAATCATCATTAATAATCTGATATGTGTGCATTTTGGAGGATTGACTAAACACAGACGCCTCTTAATTTAGTGTCATGTCAGGAGTGATTAAAAACAAGTTTAATTAAATATTATAAGATCATCTCAATAAAAAAAATACAGTAACAAAATGTAACAAACTCATTATTGATACACAATAAGAAATAAATCTGGATACTTTGAAGCTCCATGCAAAATCTTCTGGTGAAACGTCTTAACAAAAGAACATTTATAACAAACAACAACTTAAACTCACGACTACAACTCCAGAGCAACGACTGAGCACCGCTCTTTTCTTTTTTCCCAGAGGTTCTCGCCTGAATCGGTTTTCACAACTCATATGATATTTGCATTTGAAGTTAGAAGGATGAGCTTGTCTGAGCATTTATGTGAACGTATAAAACTTAGGGGACGGAGGAAAAAAGACTGGAATAAAAAACGGTTCCCAGCCGACGGCAAGTCGATTTCCACCACGTCAATGAGCCGTTCAAAAGCTTTGATTCGTCACATCACTGCTCTACATTACAACATTGGAAGACGCATTTACATGAAATGTCAAAGAGGGGATCAGTAAAGTTAAAAATACAAGACAGTTCAACAGAATTTAATTTAAAGTGAGCTTAACCAAATCAAAGGCAGCTGAGAACAGCAGGTGGGTCTTTAACCTGGATTTAAATCCACTGACTGTTTTAGAGGATCCAAGGCTTCTAAATCTGTGGAGCATAGATGCAGCATCTCTACACATTTGGTTTGAACTCTATGAACTGACAAAAGACTGAATCCAGATGACCAGAGAGGTCCAGCTGGTACATACTGGGCCAGGAGGTCATTGTCACCAAAATAAAATATTTTCACGATTCAAAAGGCTTTTTTATATAAATTCTTTATATTTTTATTTTTTTTTATTTTTGCCTTACCTCATCGGTCTTGGTCAAACCTGACTTTATTTGAGAGATGGACCATTATTATTTATACAAAATTAAATTTTTATTTTCATCTAAATTTTAAAATGCAATCATATTTAAATATGTCCCTTTTTCAACTTAACAATTCATATGTAAATGACATATAAAAAAGTATTCACTTACTCATCCAAATAGTTGAGTTCATGATCCAACTTTGGGGGGTGTTTTACTTTGAAGGCCAAACTTGTTCACGACATGTTGTTGTCACTTCCGGGTAAAGTAGCATTGAGCTAATCCGGAACTGAAGTGAATAAAGGTGTAGATCATAAACCTGTTATGCCACTACTGTAGAAAGTAGACGGCGGTGTTGATCTCTGGGGGAGAATCATGGTAAGTTTTATTTTTAAACTTTACTAATAATATAAAACTAAATGTCACGTGGTATTGAGAAGCTGCTAGCTGTATTTATGCTAAGCTAAGTCTGAAGAGAGAAAGATGGAAGTCTGAAACATCCTTTTCTGTTTGATTCTTTGTCGAACTGGAAACATACAGAGAGAGCACATTTCAATATTTACTAATTACCAGTTAAATAATCAACCTTTCACAAACAAATTCTCCTCTCCTAGAAAATAATTTACGTTCCCTACATACTCTGTACTAGTTTGTGGAACTCCAGCTATATTTTTACACATGGTGAGAAAAAACGACTTTTTCTTAGTGAATATATAGATGATGATGAAAAGAACATTTGTTTCATATTTGGGATAGCAAGGAGATTTTTTTTCCAGCTGTGAGCAGTTTAGTGTAAAATATAATTTTGTGGAAAACAAACTGGTTTATACAAAAACCATCCAAGCTATTCCATTGGAATATATTGATCTAATAAAAGGTACACTGTTACATCAACCAATTATTATCACAAGAAAAATAAATATTAGATTAAAAAAAGAGTTAAAATCAATGAATAAGAGGGACCTTTAACTGAAAAATATAATCTTAATAAAATAATCTTTAAGATACATTTGATCCAGATATAGTAAAAAATGAAGAACTTTATATTTAAAATCCAGTATTTTTTCCTAATATTTAAGAAACTCATTTTAAAATACTAAATGACATCTACCTATCTACAGAACTTTTAAGATTAGGATCTAATATCAATTATATCACATGTATGTTTTGTGAAAAAACAAAACATTGAAACCATTTTTGGCCCCAAATACAAATAGTTCAGAACTACAAAATTGGCTTAAAATATGTCTCCCAAACTACCAACATTTTTATTAAACAACAACATAGCTGGCATCGTATTAGAAAATAAAAAAGAAGAAACTTGTATACAAAATTAGGATTTTTGTTTCACTCACTTGTTGTCACTCAAAGATTTTGTCGTATTTGTGATGTCACGCTATGTCTTGTTCAGTTTAGTTCCATGTTTTGAAATAAACTTATTATTCAACAAAAAAAAAACCCAAACAACAGGAAATGTATATAAAATACTTACCGTAAAGTATCACATGTGCAAAAAAAAAAAATACACAATATGTTAAAAAAATTCAAATGGATGGGACTTTATATGTTTGGGGAAATTTATAAGGATTTGTATATTAAAATGTTGTAAATAGTTTGACCCTTAAACATATCATAACGACATTGGTTTTGTTTATCTTTTCCTGAATCTTGGTTTTATTTAATTTTGTTTTCAATATAACTTTAAAAAAAGCCTTGCATTATGAAATCTGTCATTATTTTGTTTTTTTTATGATCTGTTTCTCCGTCACTTTTCTTTTCTGGCTGCAGTGACCAACTTTTTGTTCATTTTCTGCATGTTAAGCCCCGTTCTGTCATGTTGAATCGTCCAATAATATCAAAACAGAGTCTGCAGATCAGGTGAGAGGATGTGCGTCACTCTTGCAGGTCTCCACAGATTTTCCTGCAGTGATCCAGAGGTTCTACCATCTTCAGTCTGAGAGGGTGGAGACATACCGTCTCTTTGAGGAGTAAGTTCAGCTTCACGAGGCGCCAACACTTTCTGCCGCTTCCGATGTTTTCTGAAATAAAAGTCAACTTTTCCTCTTTTACATCAATTAAAATTAACAAAATTATTCCTAATTGCTTAATGTCAGAATAATTAGAGTTCTTTTAGACAAGTTTTTATTACTTTTATCCATGTCATAAATGTACATACATGTCATTAGTATTTGGTACTATTGCCTTTAAACTGCAGTACTTGGGTCAGGCGTCTTGGATTTCCTTCCACAAGCTTCTCGCAAGATTTGGTGGGAATTTTGGCCCATTCCTCCAGACAGAACATACCAGTACTGGTATGAAGCGCATTGAGACGACTATTGTTATAATATTGGGCTATAGAAATAAAACTGAATTGAATAGAACTGGTGTAACTGAGCCAGGTTTGTAGGTCACCTCGCATGTACACACCTTTTCAGCTCTGACCATAAATGTTCAATTGGATTTAGATCCGGGCTCCGTGATGGCCACTCCAGCAGAACATTGACTTTGTTATCCTGAAGCCACTTTGTAACCAGTTTGGCGGTCGGTATGCTTCAGGTCGTTGTCATATTTGGAAGATCCAAGCTTCAACTTTCTGGCTGATGTCTTCAGTTGTTGCTTCAATATTTCCACACACTGTTCTTTCCCTTATGATGCAATCTATTTTGGGAAGTGCATCAGCAGCAAAACAACCCCACAACATGATACTACCACTCCCATGCTTTACAGTTGGGATGATGGCTTTTTCCTCCAAACATAACGATGGTCAAGTCTTTTTACCTGTGTGCATTAGCAAACTTAAATCTGGCTATTCTTTGTTTCTTTTGGAGTAATGGCTTCTTCCTGGCAGATTAGCCTTTCAGTCCATGTCTGTACAGTTCTCGTTTCACTGTTGATAATGACACATTCTTACCATCTTCACAACATCTTTTGCCTTCGTCCTTGCGTTGTTCTGGACATGTTGGACCAAAGTACGTTCATCGGGGACACAGAACCCGGCTCCTTCTTGAGCGATGCGATGGCGTTTAGACTTGTCTGAACAGATGAACGTGGCGCCTTCAGGCTTCTGGAAATTCTACCCAAGGATGAACCAGACTTGAGCAAATCCACAATTGTCATCCTAGCATCTTGACTGATTTCTTTTGACCGTTCCATGATGTTGGACAAACAAGCAAGTGGGTTTCAAATGCGCCCTAATACATACATGATGACATCATCATCATCTAGGGCAGGGGTCTCAAACTCAATGTACCTGGGGGCCACTGAAGGCAGGGTCTAGCTGAGGGAGGGCCGCAACTTCAACGCCCACACAACTTGAGTGTCTGAGAGCCAATAAATTTGTATGGAGCATATACTATACTGTTAACTATACTCTATTATTAACTGTTTTCTGCACAAAATTTACTTATAAAACTCTCATTCAAATAAAATACGTAAATAAAAAAAATCAATAAGTAAATAAATCATTAATACATTTCTGTTTATTTAGTCTTCTATATCTGCTGTTTTCTCATTTAAACATCCTTATTAACACAGTTCAGTTAACACTGTTGAATTCTAACTATTAAACACTAAAGAAGACTCCAATTCTACAGTTCTGTAACCTCCATCAGTGGGATCTTCTGAACACGGCTTCTCTTGTCTTCTTCTCACTGATGGACACTTGGCAGCACTTCCTCCCAAACAGCTGAGACCATCAGTGTGGATGAAGATGATTTTCATTAAGTCTGGACTTGGACTTATTGAAATTGAAGGTGGAGACGTCAGAGAGGATGTGCTCCCAATTCTGAGTCCGTGTTGAATGTTTTTTTTTTTACTCTTTAAACCACAAATCTGTAAAGGAGAAACAAAATTCAGTAACCATTTTTGGATTTTCTATCTTATGACCTTTTGCACATTTAAACCCCGCTCACAAGTTATTGTGGAGCAGCCGGTCAGACACTCCTATATTTTTATAAAAAAACGGATGGAAATTCATGTTGGTGACACTAAATATGTGCAGCCAAGATGCACAATAAGCGTGTTTGAGATCACTCAGGTGGACGAAACGCGGCAACAGATCACCTGGTGTGTGACGGATGTTTCTGCTTTTCCTCCAACATCACCTGTCAATCATCACAAGAATATCAGGAGAAAGGGACAGTTTTTGTAGTTGAGTGATCAATTAAAATCATTTAAAAAACCTATTGATTGAAAAAAGGCTATATACATTACAAAACATTAAAATCAATATAAAAGACATAAAACAGATCATACTGAGGGGGACAGGCATATTAAAACTAAATAGAATTTTAAGGACAACTCCAACTTCCTGTTCTCCTCCAGTCTCGCTGCAGACCCCCCCCCCCCCCCCCGCGC